>BSBK01006866.1:137500-412690 GCA_027943335.1 Chamaecyparis obtusa | reverse complement strand
CAATCTTCTAACCTTTTGTACATAGTTGTAAAATACATATTAATATATTATACATATAAAATAATATATAATATATGATATATAATGTAACATTTAATATTAATATATATTAAATAATATTTAATGTAGAATGTATATTATATAATATTTAATATATAATTAATATTAAATAATATTTAATATATATAATATATAGTCTAATATATATCTAATATATAGTTTTTGATATAATATATCATATGAAGGATGGAGAAATGGGAGGGAGAAAGGGGAGGGAAAAGTGAAAAATCAAAATTTTGCTGACATTTTTGGGTACCCAATTAGGCTCGGTATTGCTTTGTGCACCAAACCTACATGGTTAGCTATTGAAATGTCTCAAAAATGTGTTTTTCCCCTGTTTCTTTGAGTTCCAGACTTCGACCATGTAGCTGACGACTTTTTTTCACCCGAATTTGATGAAACAAAAAGGCTATCTAAAGGAGATTATCAACTTTCTATTGATATAAATTTTGTCAAATTTTGAATTCGGTAAGTAATTATTAGTTATTTTTTAATTGAGTTACCTCTAAAGTGCTGATTTATATACTGATTGAAAAATGACTATAAATTTTAGGTAGTATAACATTTTTGAAATCTTAAAAAATGCATCACATTCTATGCTTCTCCTACTATAAGGAATTTTTTATTTTTTTTGAATTTTGTAAAGTTTTGAATGAGTTAAGGTGGTCAGACACGAGAGTTTTTTTATTCTCAAAATGTTGTAGCAGAAAATTCATAATTAATTATTTTTTTGGAATAAAATTACAAAAAAATATGCATCACATCTGGGCATGAGTCTACTACTTATATATAAAATCTTATAATAAAATGTTATCATTTGATTATGATTAAGGTGGTCAAACATACACCTACTTCTTATTTTGTTCCAGAATTTTTTGTACTGCTGCATTGAAATTTATACTTTTCACCAAGTATACTAACTTTTTTTTCAAAAATGGCCTAGTATTTTAGAAACTACATTCAATTTTATACAGATTCTATTATTACAACTTTTTTCTATTCGGTTGATAGCTATTTGAAATTTTCACGTCAAGTTGACTAACCCTGATTTGCTGATTTTTCATTTCCACTTAAGGGCATAGTTTGGCCTCTCATGATCTTGCACATACCCTATATTCACCTAGATCTCAAGATGAGAATACAAATAATTACTGATAGATTACGATATTTTTAAGATTTGTCATTTCAAATCTATTGCGACCTAGGGAAATTATAATTCAATTAGATAAATTCTTGATTAGAGATATAGGGTCACTAAATCCTACAAAGATTTATGTTTTTTTCTATCCCTACGAAGGATCCTAAGACATTATCTATGGCCATTAATGCCTCATAGTGTAAATATTCTACTAGGAGATTTCTGATTTTGATGCACTTAAGGAAACATTTAGGTGATTATTCCTTATGAAATTAAATTCATTTTTCCAATCTAAGCATTGAAAGAAATGAACATTGAAAAATAATGGTCATCCTGACAAAAAAATATTTTTCATCGATTCATTAATGCAATGAATATGCAAGAAACCTTCGACAAGGATAGAGATACTTACCTAGAACAGATAATTCATATTCCACTGGTTGATCATCTTGTAGATTGAAGATCCAAAACCTTCCCATTTGGAAAAACACCCATATATTTTTTCATTGCTCCCTTCTTGGTTCCATGATTTTTGCAAGAACAAGAAAGGATCTTATGCCATTTTTGTTATCATATGGGTGGTTACCATAGTTAGGGTTCCCTAGATCCCTCATTTTCTTTATTTATTAACAATTGCACCCGGGGCTTTCCTTTGGGACACTATTTCTTTGAGATTATAACCATGTGAGTTTGAGGCTTCATAGCCAAACTTTCTCCTATCATAGATTGTTTGCTTCTTACACTGGAGATTTTCAAAACTACTAGAATCCAAAGGCTTCTTAGGGTAAAAATAAATAATTAATGTCCTCTAATATTAGACCTTTGAGGAATCCCAAGAGGAAATCAATTTTCTCTTGTGATGAAATATGACAATCTCTTGTAATTGAGCCATGAATTTCTATTATATTTTATATAAAAATACATTTATTTATGGTGAGATCCATCAACATGACTAATTTTAGGGGCACAATGATAAGATTCAGATTTCTATTATCATTCCTTCTTTTCCCTACTAGAATTTGATTTTCTCCTATGACCACTTCTGACAAAAGTTGTTTAGACGATAGATGTTTGTTACAATCCTAGCCTTTCTATTCAGCACAACCTACCATCCATTTTCAAAGAGAGAAGAGGCAGGGAAGGTCTGATCCCCATTTAAATAATTTTTAATAATTAACATGCTTAGAACGCAAAGGTTTTCACATATTCTTAATTATTTGGATGGGATGATTTTAATCATCTTACTTATTTCTAAATTTTGTGTATATTTTTACACAACTTTTAATAACTTAATTTTTACAATAATACGTATTGTTTAGAAGTGACATTTACTTTGAAACACAACACATTTTTATAGCATTAATAAAATTCTAAATTTAAAATATAGATTTGTCACACCAATATCTAGGTTATGGATATGTTTTCACATTTTTTATTTTTATTTTGTGTGTATTTTGAAAGTGGAGTAATTGTAATTTGGACAAGGGTGTATTTTGTAATGCAAAAAAAAATTAAATTATGCATTTGAATTAACTTCTTATTTTTGTGTTGAAATGAATCTATATATATACTTAGAAAATAACTTTTAAAAAAAAATTCAATTTTTCAAAATTTGCATGTCTAAAACAAAGACCTAAATATTTGATGGAAATCCCACATTCATAAAAAATAAAAATAAATTTATTAATGAAATTAAATATTTTAAAAGTTATATGGTTTTGAAAGCTAATAATAAGGACTACATACTTACAAAATATTTAACTTCCAAATGAATTCATTTGATCCCAAAAAAGCTAATGTGATTTAAGTGATTTTTTTCATCACACATCTTAATAGGTGTGACAGAGGCCCCATTGTAGGTATGATTTAAGAGTAGAGAGGTTCTATCAAAGAGATTTTGATCTAAGAGGCTTTGATCTAACCTTCTTTAATTAATTACTTCTAATGAGACCTCTCGAGGCTTAAAATACTATAGTTTCTTATAATTGGCGATTTTAGCAAAAATTAGGATTGCAAAAAAGTGTAGCCCAATATTCTCAAATCACCCTGTTTTGGTATTAAAATAGAGAGATGAAGTTTAAATGTTAAAGATTGATTCACCCCCTCAATCTCCATTTGTGTTTAAGATAAAATTCCACTTGAAATACTTTAGCTTTTAATCACCTTTATTGCCACTAATTCCTTGTGTATTGCTTCCATAATGAAAGTAGCAAAGTGAAAACTTCTTTGCAAATATTTATGTTGAATGTCATTTTCCATCATCATTAGGTGGATGACCATTTGTGCCGTGAACTCTACAACCAAGATCTAACATAAGGAATAGGAAATGTTGATGAAGTAATCATCTAAAATGTCAAATTTGAAAGGTTCAACTTCATCTTCATCAAATATTACAAATTTTTTTATTTGGGGTCCTCTTTATGTGCTGGGGGAGACACATAACCTCATAACTATTTTGATCGTGTGTACAAACTCTGCACAAATTTATTTAATTCAATTAGAATTTTGGGGGGTTACATTCAGATTAAATACTTCACAAATAACACATTTGTCCAACCATATTAGAAGGCCACCCTTATCATTCAATATAGTCTTACATCAAAAATCATGTCATTTGGAAATCTCCATGATCAAGTCCTCATTAATTAAAGTATTTGGTACACCAATCTCCCTATTTCTAAATTCAAGATTTTTAAAATAGGTTTTACAACTTTATTTCTTCTATAAAAGTAGTTAAAAAATTCCCAACTCTGAAAAGTGATAGATGCTTCACTCATAAGATCTGATTTATCAATTAACATAATTAAACTTGTTCTAGACCATTAGACATTCATTTTCCTTCTAAAAGATCCTCATGCTGAATCAAAATATACTCCTCTAGTCCCCTATTCATCTTTCTAGCTTGAGAAGTAGCTTGACTCATTTTGTAGTAATATATAAGGTAATTTTTGCTCCTCCATTCTTGATTCTAAAAAAACCTAATTTTCATAATAAAAATTTCTTGATGGCTCAATCGCTTCATGGCTCCTCTTTGAGATTTGTGATGCCTAATCACTCGCTTACATGCTTGTCAGAAGCCATGAAGTCATTTAGGCCCAGTCCACGTTAGTTGCACAATCGGCCATTTTTTGAAGAACTATGCTGCACTAAGGAAGTACGCTGCTACAAACAAAATGATTCCATTCATGAAAGCAGTGGACCTAAGTATGGTCTTAGAGAATAACCTTTATAAACCTGCACCACAAAGAGTGAACGTGATCCAATAGAATGCTAGCAATAAGGCATGAAAGTAGATCCAAAGACATGCAACGATTGAGCACGCAGGCGGTAGTGGAATCCATATGTCACAAGAGCGTATTAGTGCAATTTAGAAATATATGCAAATCGAGAAGAGGTATTGTGAAGGGAAAACTCTATTCAATGAAGAGTAGCCACGTGGATAATAGCGAGGACCACTATATATGCACTAACCTAAAGGAATACTCAAATGCATAAAAAGAAATGGTTTGATTGATCACTAGGAAATAGGGGCTCGTGAAGGAACGAAACCTGATACATAAGAGGACTCAAATGGCCAAGGCAGTTAGTGAAAGATTTTTTTTAAAAAAGCCTAGGCTAATTATAAAGGGTTTAGGGTTTTAGGTCAAATGAATAAATATATCAGAATTGCACAATCATTAGAGGTATAATAACTGTGATGTTTTTATCATGTTTACCCTTTAGTTACTAATATTAAAGGATTAATTTTGAGATTCATTTTCATGTGCAATAACATTGATTGTGAGTAGTGTAGGAATGAATTTAGATGATAAAATATTTAACATAGGGCGAGGGGGCAAATATATTGAGGTAAGTGCAAATGAGGTGTATGAACATAAAATAATTAGTGAATGTAGGAATAAGTATATATGGAAGTAATTAAAGATAAAAAAACTGAAAAAATGAGCCAAACTCACAATAAAAAGTATCATTTATTGATATATAACTATATTAAGAATATTCTACAAAATAAATATAAAACTAAAATAATTCACATTAATATACAAATTCACTATTATAATACTTTAATACAATAAAAAATAAAATAAAACATTTTAAAAATATTTATTTTAATTTTTAACAAAATAATATTATACACTATAAATAAAATAAAAAATATTATATAAACAATTTTTAATATTCCAAATCAAATTAGTGTTGTTTTTGTTTTAAGACTAAGCATAGAAACAATTCATTTTATAATAACTTATTATTCGGTTATCTTGTGTAAATCAAAATAGTACGAATTGGATGTTTGTGTAACTCGTGGGTCATATAAATCACCAAATCCAAAATGCTATTTTGAATTGTTGGTCAAATTTGGCTTGATCCTTATAATTATTGAGGAACAACTCAAATTGTACGAATTCATTATTTATCTTCCCTTTACAAATGTCATAAAATATTAAAAAATGAGCCATGCTTATTTATGTAATTTGGAGACTAACAAAACATTTAAGTGTTTGGAATTCATTGTGTTTATACCATGAATGGGAGATGGCCCAATTTTATCATTAGTCATGTTTCTATGCAATTAAGTTTTATTTTTATTATTTGTGAAGTTAAAGATTAGTAATGTACATGTCTTAATTTTTAAGGTATAAGTTTAATTTAATTCTTTAAATTGAAAATTAAGGATTATTGCTGAGGTATAATTTCGATTCTTTCTATTACTTATTACATTTTTAAGAAATTGAAATATTGATAGACAACATTACTGATATTAATTAAGTTTGATCAATTAAATAATTATTTTTTAAAAAGTGATTTATTTGATAAGTTATATCAAAGAAACATTTAATTATATGATTACATAGAAATTGTATAACAATATATGATTTGTATACATGTTTTGTACTATTTTTTTAATTTCTTATTTGTTTCTTTTGAGGCAATTCAATAAAGATATAATCGGTCTGTTGCTAGATCATTGGAATGCTTCTTTTCTTAAGTTGCATCAAAGAAACAATCATTCATATAGTAACATGTATGTTGTGTGACAATATATGATTTGATGCACATCTTTTGAATAACTATTTGAGTGTTTTGAGAATTCAATAAAGGTGTGGGTGATGTACCTACATTATTGATGATATAAACCCCAAATAATAGTTTGAAGCACTTGTCCTACAAGATTGGTGTGAAATTAACTCAAAAAAGACAAAATTGTTGTCACCACATTATTGATCTAACGTGAAAATTTAATTTTAAGAACTTAACTTTTTGTTAAAATTATAATTAAACTTTTGTAAACATTCAATCAATTGAATTACTCAATTTCTAGTTTAATGTAAAAAATTAAATTTAAGCATTTAACTTGTAGAAAAAATATAATAAAACTTTTGCAAAAATTCAATCAATCAAATTATTAATATGACTAAATTATTGATGCTCTTGAACATTTCATTGACCGATTTTTTAATCTCACAATTCAACTTACCATTTAAAGATAATTATTCATAAAAACCATCTATTTCAAACAATTAACTAATAAATTTCAACAAATAAAAATATATTTATGAAAGACCAATAGTCTTAAACATTTGATTTACAATTTTTTTATACAACAATTTAACTTACTAGTTATGTCAAGTAAATATCATCTCCTTCAAAGAATTAAGAGTAATATAGGGAGCTTAGCATGTGTGGTAATACTGGAGAACACACTTTTGTTGGCATTATTCGATATTGGGTTATCTATAGGCGAATAGCACTAGCGAACACATTATAATAACCAAACTGTCGACACATACTTGACCCTCTAATTACTATTTTTAAGGGAGCCCCAAAAATGATAATATATGTACAAACAATTGATCATTTTTAACCTTTTTGGATTGGTAATTGACCTATTTGTGCACCACTATTAGGACATTTCTCTATGACTATTGAGACCTTTTGCCCAAGTATTGACAATTTTGAGTGAACGGTTATTAATGCATCTTTGAGTAGATATGAGGCTTGACAATCTCTATAGGGAGTTTTAGTTGTCAACTTGCATACAAAGACAACTAAAATAAATTGTTGAAATCCGATAGTTTAGAATCTACAAGTGCACGAAGTTAGGGTGTGTGGGTATTGGTGCTCTTCCCCTAACATTAATATAACTTCTCTATTTGTTGCAGGCTTGTTATTTATCAGGGAGGAGTTTAGGTTATTTATGATTTTTTACATGAAAAAAATTATAAAATCATTATATTGACTCTTTTTTTAAAGGGGTAAAGACTTTTGAGTGGAGTTATGAAGCAGTGAGGTTACAAATAGGGAAACTTTATCCCTATTTAAACATTCAACAATAGCATTCTAACAGAGTTTGAATCTTGACGACAAGAACACCACCACCACAACTTAAAATCATCATAACATACCAATACTAAAAATTCTGTCAATATAAACCAATCCATTTATAAATGAAATCTATATTATTTTAACTATTAAACGAAAATAGAAACTAACATACACAACAATCAACTTCTTTTCCCTTCTCCATAGGTGAAGTACCCACAGCATGATTTGAGGGGGTTGGCCATAGAATTGAACAACCCAAAAACACCTGAACCGTTAGAGCTTAAGAAAAAGCATATAGCTGTGCAGGAGTGAGTAAGAAGCCATTACTCTGACATATTTTAAACAATACAATTCAGAAGGTATTTATACCCAAAGCAACTTTATCACCATCTTTTAATCCACCAAACAATTTGATCCTATCAAAGCTATTAAGAAAACACCCATTCATTCAGAATGATGGTGCCTTTCTTCCTCCATAGCCGTTGGAAAAGGCGGTGGTGGAGACATTATCTTAGGGATTGGGTCTTTCTCTTTTCTAACAAATCTCCATTTCCCATTATAATACCACTTGTCCTGAACTCACAACCAAGATTTCATAAAATATATATGGTGGGCAGAACGAGATTAGTGATTGCAGTGAAAACAAGAAACAAAAACAAAGTGAAAACAAGAAACTATTCCCATCACATGCAAACTGTTCCCCCTCACATGGGCGTAATTAGTAGGGAGATTAGTTCGATGTTTACAACTCCGTTATATTAACTTCACTCGGTAAGCTTTTTTTGTTTTTGGGTACTCTGTCAGTCAGACTTATCAGATTCTTCTCTGCTTAACTGTGGGTAAATCTAAAGATCAATCTTTTCTTTCATATGGGTTGCTAAAAGCTTATTCAAATCACCCATGACTGTCAAATATAAAATTGTTAATGGATGTAAACTTTCCTGGTCTGTTCTTTTAGGGTGGATGTATTTTTGAGAAGTTCAATCATTCTGATTATGGATTACTGGGTATAATTCTAAATGTGAATGAAGAATTTGTACAGTTTAATTAAAAATAAAATAAAAAAATCTTGTGTTTTATTATGAACGGTAGAAAATTAATTCTATTTAAAGAAGTTTAAACATGTCAAGTAAAGATTGATTTCAGAAATAATATATATGTTATTTTTTTTCTTACTCTATTTATCTGATTTTAGATATATGGTCTTTTTGGTAAGAATTTCTAGATTTGATTGTGTTGAATATTTTTGCATCAAGATTGGGAATCACACTCCGTAATTCATCATCAGGATGAGCATAAGAGAGCACAAGGAAACATATCTACACATTTTTTTTATTGGATTAATAGAATCCAATCCACCAATCTGTTGAAAAAATTGTTAACTTTTGTCAACTTTTATTATTAGTTATTTGATCTTGGTTTTTTTTTAAAAAAAAGTAGAAGTTGTCAAATATGTCAGGAAAAGATTGATTTCAGAGATAAATAGTTACAATATTTCTTTTCTCCATCTGTTTATTTTATTTTTGGGGTGTCATCTTTGTATCAGACCAGATTTTTTTATGAATATGTATATTTTAATTTCAATTAATAGAATTTGATACACTTATTCATTAAAAAAAATTGTTCATATCTGTAAAATTTTTGTTGTCTGTTATTTTACTTTGGATATTTTGTAAAGAAGTTTAAATCATAAAAGATGTCAGATCAAAGTGATTTCAAAAATAATATATGATATTTTCTTTTTAATTCTGTCCGTCTGATTTTGTGAATAATATTTTATATTCTTATTAATAAAATTTAATCTATTTAATTATAAAAAAATTGTTCATATTGTAGATAAATAGATATGATATTTCCTCATAATCAGATATCTAAAACAATCAGCTCATTCTGACTGAGAGTCCAGATGAAGAAAGTGAAAGAAAAAAGCTAATCAATATCATGAATTTTAAATGCTCGAGCTAATTATAAGGATATAATTAGTTGCATGTAACGTGTGTACTACCCATCCGGGGGCTGCCATGAAATGTTGCAGAGAGTAGAAGAAATGAGTACCCGCTGGATTGGTCTGCTCATGTGTAAGCGAGTAGGGAATCTTTAGTACGGTTGTTTGGTCAAATTTTGACTCGACTGTGGACAAACAAACTTTGCTTTAAAATTCAACTTAGCTTGTTTAGGAGACAGATTTTCCACTTGTGTTATGGGAGAAAGAGCATGGCGGTTATTTGCATGATCCATTCATGTGAAATTAGCTCTTCATGTTGTAGACAAATAAAACTATGAAAAATATTTAGGGTTGATATTGATTGAATTTTAGATGTGATATTAGAAGCATCTTATATATTTTGTTTTCTTTACATCAGTCTTTTTTTGGTTTTTGAAAGGTTAAGTATGAGATTGTATTTTCATATCGTGAAACAATAAATTTGATATGTTTTTATTATTATGAGTGTATTTTTTATTGGTAACATGGTTATATTATATAAATAGATTTTATATTGATGGTTATCATTTTAGACTATAATATATGATGTTATTGTGAGTATAAAAATCAAAATCATGTAAATATTGTATTTTTCACATATTTTAATAATAATAATTAAAAAAAATTATAGAGATATTTTTTTAATAATATAATAGAAAGGTAAATAATTAAATGAATGTAAGCCTATTCAATTCTTAATTTAATTAGTTTGACAAGTTTTCCACATGACATAATATTACTTACTAAAGGGACATGTGCCACATGCAATACCTCCATCCACCTATATAGATTATAATTCATCATATTCTTAGGTATATATATAAAAAATAAACATCCATTGGATGTTTCCTTGGAGCACTTGCTAGGAGAGAAGAATTTGACTTGTTTCTCTTTAATTTTTTCATTGTTTACATAATGTGTTTTTCTATCTTTGAGTAACACTAAAATGAGAGTGGTAGTGACATTCAAAATGAGTTGGAAGATTTTATTCTAGAGATGACAGTAAATGTCATGTTTCTTCTCTTTGTATCATCAATATATCTTATGATTTGTGCAAGATGATATAGACCTTGCCCTTTTGATTTGAATGCATATATGATTGCCTTTATAAAAGGAAAAATATGGATAAAGCTTGGATTATTCATGTCCCATGACACACCTACATAATTATCAAACCTAAAAATCACACAATTAGAAATATGAGAACTGTAACTTAGCTTTAGAATAAAATATATTCTTTAGATTACTAAGAACTCCATTAACCAAGTCAATGTCTATGCATAAATAAATTGCTTGTGCTAGCATTATGTGTCAAAAAAAATAAAAATATTAGCTTATTGTCTTGATGATCATCACCATCTTCATGCGATTTTATACATTTTGTTTATGAATATAGATTGCATATAATTAGTGTTAATAATCAATTTTTTTTTTGTTATTATGAGTCATTTTCATATAATTTGCTGCATATAAATGCACTAATGCATCAAATAATACATATTCCTCATGCATTTCATGAAAAATCTCTAGTCCAAAAATAAATTAAAATTTGATCTATAGACTGTGGAATATAATCTCTCTAATTTCTAGTCATTATATATCCCCAATGCAATTGAAATATTTTTGAGCATATCTATGTCCTTTATTTATTTTATTCCATATGCCTACTAGTGAAAAATTATATCCAAAGCATAACTACTTCAAATGTAGCCCATAATACCTTGCCATTATGTGATGCTCAAGTAATAAAATGATATTAGAAATTGCACATGTTAAAATCTGCATGGTTATATAAGATACAATTTAATGTTTAACATATTATAAATTTCATATAAAGTAGAATAATCCAATGGAGTATGGATACCTACAATTGTATAAAAAATAGAGGTTTGTGAAA
Source organism: Chamaecyparis obtusa (assembly GCA_027943335.1). Classification (NCBI taxonomy): domain Eukaryota; kingdom Viridiplantae; phylum Streptophyta; class Pinopsida; order Cupressales; family Cupressaceae; genus Chamaecyparis; species Chamaecyparis obtusa. Next base: position 401,284 of record BSBK01006866.1, on the reverse strand, counting down.
CAAACATTGAATATTAATCTTGAAGAAACTAATACTGAGAAAACTTAAAAGATGATCCAAAAGTATCATATATAGTACAAAAATGAAGATTATATAGATGAATAATTATACCATACCATATTAATTTATATATCTAGAACCCTACACTCTAAAACCAATGAAATTTATCATCAATTATAAAAGAGGAATATGGTATAGTTACAGTGCAAGTATTTAAAAGAGCATTTCACTAACAATAGACTTAGAATAATTTTCATTTTATTCCAACAAAAACTATGTATGAGGCATGCACACCAAGATGAGGAACAAAAAAGTGTCCAAATATCCAAAAACACATAAAAAATGAGCAAAACACATTCACGTTTCAAAGAAATTCAAATACCACATTCACATTATGGCTTGGATTTTCCAATCCCTGTTATTGAATAAAAACCATGTATGTGTTTTTATTAATTGGAAAAACATGTACATGTTATGGTAAATAATCATAATAAGTAAGTGTTTTTTTTCCTAATTTAAAGTTATTGAAAAAAAATGTCTATTCTTCATACCCTCAATTTTCAATTCATATATAAATTTTCTTTCCCTTCACTGATAAAAAAGATTACATGTTTTGAATATTTACAACCTATCTTCATGTTGTCAGGTCATAGAAGAGGCATGTGCTCTTTTTCTATCCACTAGATTTTAATTTTGTTTGCATTTTCTAAAAAATGAATTATTATTTTAAAAAATTGATAGAAAATCATATAAAACCTAAGCCACAACCAAATTTGAATGATGAAATCCTAAGAAAAACCATGGGATGCTTGACCCTCCTCCAACCCTTCCAAAAAACCCTAGACAAAACCAAGAGGATTTGATAGGACATCTAAAAAAAGAAAATATATAATTTTCAAATTTGTTTCAAGATTAAAGTGTTCAACATCAAAATAGTGTCACCTATCCCTTTCCTTTTTGTTGGTCAACATATTTGTCCCTCTAGAATAACAAACAAATTGACTCCTTTTGCCCAAATATGAGGACAAATTATTAACAAATAGTTTGAGAAGTTGACATTGAATTCATAACTTTCCTTTGAATTTGAGAGTTACAAGACCCTCTTATGATGTAATTTAGGATTTTCATGGTATTCTTATAATGAGGAAGTAGAAAAGGTAAAATTTAAACTAAAAAATAAAGGAAAATGGATCTAATGATTTTCTAATTGATACTCACTCTCATATCTTAGTATAATGGGGATTAGAAGAGAAAGGGCAACCCACTAAAACCTGAGCATAGATAGAATCCACATGTAAATAAAAATTTATAATGAAGGGGAAATCGAGGTAAATGAAATACAGTTCTCACGTCCAAGGCCCACAAAGATGATTGGAAGAATGACAGTAACTTGCTTTAGATTAATCATTATAGTTATTACTAAAAATATGATATAGTTATAGTTGAAAAGATGTATAAACATGAGATAATCATTATCAACCATGTTCTTCATTATTTTAAAATTTAATACTTTGTCACATGATTACATCTACTCTTGACCTATTACATTAGAAAGAGGTGCTTCAAAAATAAACTACATCACATTCCTTGTGTTCTATTGCCTCTAATCTTGTCACTTTTTGCTCCAATTTTTTTTATTGAAAACATCTCCTTTATTATTGAAAATTTCTTCAAATGATTTCTATGTTTTATGCACCTCTCGTTTAAATTTCTAGATCATCATGAAAATATAAATTTTATTAAGAAATGAGGTAAATATCCCCATTTTATAAAAACTCAGTTTTGATGATTTTTGCTTTTCCAATAATATAGATACATATTGACAATTGTCAACTTGTTTCTTCTTCTTCGTGTTATTCTTCCTAGCTACATGAACAAGTAAATTTTCTTACAAAAAACATGTTAATCACTCTAAAATACTAGACATTTAGTAATAACCATTCATCATTATATAGTTTCATAATTTAATATTGACTAGCTAAACATACAAATGTATATCAGTCATCACTTGTCATAGTCAATGCTTCATAAAACCAAGGTAAATATGAGAAATGCATTGGATTGGCATTATAAAAATGGATAAAGTGTCATAACTAGTGATATAAACATGAAAATTTATAGGCTTATCAAGGAATCTTGCACAAAATATTTCTCAAATAACTTAGAATTTGATGACTTGCAAGACATGTGCCAAATGTGTGGCCACCCTTGAATCAAGGATGTCTTGCACAAAATGTTTCTCAAATACATTATTATTTGATGACTTGCAAGACATGTCCCAAATGTTTGTCCACCCTTGAACTAGCAATGGGACTGCCTCAAAATTTTACAATCCAAATTGCATTGTGTTACTCTAAATATCTTTTAAACTAAAAATGAAGATGAAACAATATAAAATGTTAGTATTTGGTATTTCCATTGATGCCAATCCTCTACTTTCTTATAGGTGAGAGGTTTTTGACATGTGTTCTGGTGTTATGAATGTGATGACAATGATATGTGTTGAGGTGTTGTCAATTTGATGTCAATCCTTTTCTATGACTATGACGACGTAGAGACATTGTTGACAACAAGATGTAAATTGGATGTGATGATGCTTTTGTATTAGGTTTTTAAAGAAGGTCGAAGATTGTGTAGGTGATTAATTGATGAAGGATGCTCTCCTTAATACCACAAAGACATAACATAAATAGAGAAACAACAACAATTTTCAAGAACAAAAAATGGGCTTCTTATTATCTCCACAAGTGTGGAATTACAAATTTTTGAATTGCAATATGCAAAGCCACGTGGGCATTTTCCTTAGAATATTCTATAGGACAAAGCCTCAAATTATTACCTAGAAATTCCCTAGAAAATACTACATGCCTTCCTTATATAGGCAATTTTCCACCGCTTGAGATGGTTCCAGAATTTTAGCCATTAAGATCGGCTCCCCTTACAATATTTTTATTTTATTTTCATTTTTACATTAGGGTCGACTCAAAATAATTGCAAATTTTATTTTTAGGTAGCCCAACTTTTGGAGGCCATAACTTTTGAATCGTAGCTCCGTTTGACTATTATAACCACTTTTTGGAAATGGAAGATCCTGATCTATAGAGCTTGACTTGTGTAAGCTCCAGTTAGTTGGGGTTCGATCGCGATCTAGAGCCTCTAAGGCCTTCAAAATTGAGCTCAAAGATTTTGTACCCAAAAACCTCAATAACTTCACCAATACAAATGATATGTCAATGAAACTCAACTAGCTGACTAATATGACTAAGATGAAGCTCCACCTGTGAAATCATAACATTATGAGCTCATATGGCTAACTTACAAAAAATATTAAGTTTCCATAAATAGAAGCTTTGCACAAGATATCCCTTATTGAAAAGAAACCAAAAATATTTTTGGGTGATGAAAGATTGCCCCTACACCTAGGATGCTCCTACATCAGACACCTAGGGTAATTTGAGAAGTGACCCTGTTACGTCTTAGGTGTGCAGAGGAAAACCATGATGGTTAACATCCTCCCTTGTCAGCCATGATGAATATTATACAGGTCATCCTTTCCATTTGAATAGATATTCTTCATATGTCATGTTCCTTGTGCGTCTACCAACACGACTATCCAGTATATCCTCAATCTCCTTGGTAGCTTAAGTAGTTGTTGGAATACTCCATTGTGCTTCTGCGATCTCATCTTCAACACCCCCTTCATAATACTCTGTCAGATCTAAAATGTTAAATACTAGTGAAATATTCATCTCAATAGGAAACTCTACTTCGTAGGCATTTCCTGAATCAGACTTCTTGAGAATCTTACATGGCCCAAATTTCTTCATTTTCAGCTTGTTATACATACCTACTGGAAATCGCTCCCTTCACAAATGAGCCATGACTTCATCCCCAATCTAAAATGCCTTATGCCTCCTTTTCTCATCTTCCTTAGCCTTATACTACACATTCATCTTGGTAATGTACTTTCTTACCTCCTCGTGGATGCTCTTCAAACATTTTGCAAAATCCTCAACTTCAACACAGTTATTTATCTCTCTTTTGTCTATCGTCCTCAACTCAGAAGCATTTCTGGGACTACTTCCATATACAATTTGGAATGGTGATTTACTTGTGCTCCTATTGACAAAATTATTGTATGTAAATCTTGCATGTGGTAAAATCAAACCCCATTTTGTTGGCTTATCTCCAACCAAACACCTCAGCAAATTCCCCAAAATCTTATTCACTACTTATGTCTATCCATTAGTCTTTGGATGAGGTGATGAACTGAACTTCAAATCTGTCTTTAACTTCTTCCATAATGTACACTAGAAATATCCAACAAACTTAGTGTCTCGATCAGAAACTATGATCTTTGGAAAACCATGTAGTCTCACCACTTCTTTGAAAAATGATTCTGCCACATGAGCAACATCATTAGTCTTCTTGTAGGGAATGAAATGTGCCATCTTTGAAAAACTATCAACTACCACAAAAATTAAATCATGTCCCCGCTGCGTCCTCATTAACCCTAGAACAAAGTCCATACTAATATCCTCCCATGGCTTCTCTAGTATAGGTAATGGTTGATACAACCCTGTATTCTGCTTTGCTCCTTTTGTCATTTGACATGCTCTGCAACTCTATACAAAATTCTTGACATCTTACTGCAACTATGGCCAGTAATAATTCTCACTAACTAAAGCAAGGGTTTTATCTCGACCAAAATATCCATCCAATCCTCCGCTATGCTTCTCCTTGATGAGATTATCCCTCATAGAACTTCGTGGAATGGATAACTGACTCCCTTTGAATAGCATACCATCTTGGATGATGAAATCTAACCACTTCATTCTATCTAGAGTAATAGGTTCTATACAAGATTTCCAAACTTCACTAAAAATGAGGGTCCTTTGGATACAAACTCTTGAGTTCCTTGAACCCAACCACCTCAATCTTCATCTCTATCAACAAAATTTACCTTTTGCTAAGCACATCTGCAACCCTGTTAGACTTTCCACTCCTGTGTTTCAAAATAAATGTGTAACTCTGCAAAAGTTCAACCCATTTCAAATGCCTCTGATTCAAATTTCCTTGACTATTCAAATATTGCAAAGCTTGATGATCAATATAAAAAATAAACTCCTTAGGAAGAAGATAATGTCTCCACTTTTTCAATGCTTGAACTATATCATAAAATTCCTAATCATAAACAAAATCTTTCCTCTTGGCATCATTTAATTTCTCACTGAAATAAGCAACAAGTTTACTTTCTTGGCTTAAAATAGATCCTATTGCAGTACCACTAGCATCACAGTCTACTTGAAACACCTTATTAAAATTTGGAAGTGCTAAACCAAGTTGTTCTATAAATTTTTGTTTCAACAATTTGAAACTCTTATCTGCCCCTGTAGTCCACTTAAACTCTTTCCTATCCCCTCTCATTGTTTCAGTCTAAGGTCCATAAATACTGCTAAAACTCTTGATAAAATTTCTGTAAAAGCTAGCCAAACCATGAAAAGATCTTATCTCAGTAGCACTCCTTGGAGTAGGCCATTCGAGGATAGCCTTCACTTTCTCTAGGTTCATTTTTAGACCTTCTATTGAAACTACAAACCCCAAATACACTAACTCCTTCACAAAACTGCACTTCTTCAAATTAATCAACAATTTCTCTAACCTTAACTTCTCAAACACCCTACAAATATGCATTATATGATCCTCCAATTTCAATCTGAAGGTCGAAATATCATCTAGGTAAACAATGAAAAACTTACCCAGAAATTCTTTCAGAACCTCATTCATGAACCGCATGAAAGTGCTTGGTGCATTGGTTAGGCCAAAAGGGATGACTAGCCACTCATACAACCCTTCCTTTGTCTTGAAAGTAGTATTCCTTTTTATCTCCTTATCTTATTTGAATCTAATGATATCCATTCTTCAGATCTATCTTTGGGAAATACACAAATCCACTCACACAGTCCATAATATCATCCATCTATGACAATGGAAACCTATACTTGATTGTGATCTTGTTTATATCCTTGGAATATGTACACATCCTCCATTCTCCATTCTTCTTTGGTGCTAATACTTTTGGTACAACACATGGACTCAAATTATCTACAGGGATGAGTTTGTATACCATTGTCACCACATTTTTTCCCTCTGATCAAGGGTTTTCAGCAACACCAAAATAATGTGTTAAGTGTTCGAATGTTTATGCCTTATATGTTTAATTTGCATGTAACTAGTTATCAGTTAAACATTGCAGTAGAGGCTGGTAAAAGAAAAAACATTTATCGGTATAAGTAACTCACTGGCTATCTTTTTATGTTTAGAAAGTTGACTAATTGTAAAATCTCTATGGTACTAATTCAGCCCCCCTCTCAGTACCCTACCTAGGACTTTCTAGCACATGATTTCTTGGGCCAAACCCAATGCCATGGACGGAATAACTTTCTTGAAAGATATTAGTCATAGAATTCCTTACAGGATGGAAAATTCCTCAAGAATATATTGGCGGGCCCTGTTTGAGCATTGGTGTCTGAGAGGATATGTGCTAGGATGGTGGAACTTGGAAGAGTGCATTCTCCATGGAGTGGATGGAAACTTTGACATACTAAATCACGTTAGCCATTGTAGGGACTTTTGAAATTGTGAAGACACTTCCACATGATCATGTGACTGAAGGGTGAGTATGGGTGGTGTTTAAGGCCCCATAGTGTAGAAGGAGTCTACAAATTACAAAGTTGAATTATGACTTCAATAGATAAATCAAGCCAATTAGTGATGAAGATTCTTATATACACATTTCTCAAAATTCTCATTTATATCTTTTAACCCAGTGAATCCTAAGGATGTGCAATTTTATCCAACCATATGGAACCCTTAGGTCTACCTCTTTAAATTGAGAGATGGTTTATTGGAAAGCCAAACATAAACACATAATACAAGATGGGTAATAGTTTAATAGTTATAATATTAAACACATACCAATATCATACACATTGCAATCAATTCCACAATGACATATAAGGTTTTCCTCCTACCATTTAACTAACCAATATGAACTATTAAAACCCTATACTAGTATGAATTGTACCCTCACAAACCTAAAATTAAATCTTTTGAATGTATGAAGAACTTTCTTAGATAGAGTGGTTACCTAAGAATTTAGGTTTTAGGTGTTTCCAGCTGATTCCATTATTACTTCTAGAGATCTCAACCATCTTTCAAATGTCTTAAAAGGTATTGGCCTTTTGGTCAACAAATATGAAATAGTTTTAGGTCAATTTTCCTTACACTTTAGACTCTACAAAACATAAGTAAGTTCCTATTTTTGACATCAACTAAGATATTAAATGTAATTACCAATAAAGGATTCCTAAAAAATTAGTTATCATGTGATTATCAAGGAATTTTGAAATATTTCATAAGATTATATTGATTTCTTATAGGGTATGTGCAAGATCAGGAGGGGCCAAAAAGTGGCGATGTGAAAAATATTCACTTTTCACTCATCCAAAAGCGCATGAAAATGCTTGTTGACCTTTTAGTAGGCTTTGGTGTTAGTACACCTGGGAAAACTTGACACCAAAGCACAAGCCTTTTCGAGTACCCGAAAAAATAGGGTACTCAAAACTTGTGGCATAAATCAAAACCCACTATTTTCTCAAATTTCCAATTCAGTACAATGGACAAGCAGTATTAATCTCTTAGTGGAAGTTTCAAATTTAACTTAATCAGAAGAAACAGATGTAGTTTAACTTCCATTAAATAGAGAACTGTTTTAGTGATGTTTAAAATATTTTTTTAGACTTATTTTGTTGTTTTGCTTTTAGATAGTGCTCTTTTTATGTCTATTGCAATAATTATGATGAAGCATCAAATTGTTGATGTTATAATAATGGGATTTGAAAGGAAGACATGATGTGAAGAATCTGAATACTTTTAGATTAGATTTTGTGTTTTTAAGTATTGACATCCGTTTCAAAATTGATGTTTAAAAATAATATTTGAATGCTTTTACAGTATCAATATTTTGATTCATAGTAGTGATGTTTAGAAACAAAGTTCAATAAAAAAAACATTCAGATTTTGTAAAAAAAACTCTACAAATATCATATACATGATATTTTCGGGTACTTGATTGCGCCAACAACAAATTCAACTCCGTAGTTGATCTGGTAAGTGCTTTACACGCCTGCAAATTGGTTGTGCTTTAAACATAACCCTAAAATGAGGGTTCTAATGTTTGCACTCTGCTATGAAACCCTAAAGCTGATGTCGCCGAAAGTGTGAAGAAGGTTTTATCTGATAGTTTTCATTTGTCAAGAGAGTTTTGTGTTGAACAAAGGAAGATCGTGGGATTGAAGATGATGAAAAAGGTTGAGTTTCATTGAAAATCTTTTAACGAGGTTGTTAATACAGGTAAATCTTGTAAACGGATAGGTAAATATTCTAGTTTTGAGTTCCCATTTCTAAACAGGCAAAAAATATGTTGACATAAAATTATTCTTCTCTTTTCCATACAAAAATTTCATGGTCTTTGACAATCAAAAACCCTTAAATGGATGCCTCAAAGCTGGTTCGCGGGATTAAGTAGAGATGCAGTTATAAATTGGAGAATCAGTAAAAAAATTCTTTTGCTAAAGTAACAAGACTACTATAGAAGGGACCACAAGTTGACAAGTTGACAAAAAACAAAAAATGGGCCCTAAATCACATTTTTTTTTCCTGCAACCCGTGAAAAGAGTCTGAAATCTCGTGCTTCTTTGGTCTGTGGGGACACGAAATATTTTGGTCAAATATGAATGGTCAATAATCGGGTACTCGATATTTCCAGGTAGATGAAAAAAAGGCGGGAGCAAATAAAAAATGAACTTTTATATATAGAAATAGGTATATAATATATAAATAATGTATATTATATATATACTAATGTATTATATGTACTAGTGTATTATATACTAATGTATATAATATATATACTAATGTATATAATGTATATATATAATATATTATATATATACTAATGTATATATATAATATATTATATATATACTAATGTATATAATATATATATATATATAATATATTATATATATACTAATGTATATAATATATATACTAATGGATTATATACTAATGTATATAATGTATTCAAAAAAATACCTGCACAATTGATTTGATGATAGACAGTTTCAGCGCAAGTCCTCTTGAAAGTATCCAGCACAGGATTTTTCTACAGACTCCTTGTAATATCGGCGGTCTAACTATACTGAATAAGTATATGTCAATGTACTTCCCCTTGATTGAATACAATCAATTGGTTTTTTTAACTCTCGAAAAGAAATTTCACACAAATGTACAACTAGTGTACACTCATCATAGGGTTCCAATGTGTCCATAGGTGTCATGGGGACTTCCTAGGGGTCCTAATGTGTGATAAGGTGTACTAGGTGTTAGGATTAACAAGGCAGAAATAACAATTATGTGCAAATATAACTAATATCAGAAAATAATAAACCACACAGAATAGAACACAAGACACACAGATTTAACGTGGTTCACCCAATCCCTGGGCTACGTCCACCAACAGCGAGTCCAATATTATTATTATCCAGTGATTACAACCTGATTACAATCTGTAATCCCTTACAGCCCAATTCTGTCGCAAGTACTAAAAATCATACATTATGAAAATCCCTAACCCTAAGCCATATTATATAATATTTTTCCGCTTTAGGGTTAGAATGAGTTATAAGTAGTCGACCCAAATAACCGAAAAGTAGTTGGCCTCAAAAAATTTTCCTCGGGGGCTGCGCCCCCGAACCCCTGCTCTTGGGGGCTGCCGCCCCCAAACCCCCGCTCAAGGCTCGACCCGACCCCGAACCCTGGCGAGGTTAAGAGGAAAAGTGTACAATACTTTCTTGGATAGTACTTTCCTGATTAGTCACTGCAAGCTAACACTAGGACCCCTAGGAAGTCCCCATGACGCCTATGAAGTCCCCATGTCCCCATGCTTAAGTGTGTCCAAAGGGGTCGTAGGACCCCTTAAGACACACTTGACCATTCCAATGTGTCCATAGGGGTCATGGAGACTTCCTAGCGGTCCTAACATGTGATAAGGCATACTAGGAACCCTAGGAAGTCCCCATGACCCCTTTTGACACATTTGAACACTCCAATGTGTCCTAAGGGGTTGTAGGACCCCTTAAGACACACTTGAGAATTCAAATGTGTCCATAGGGGTCATGCGGACTTCCTAGGGGTCCTAACATGTGATAAGGCGTACTAGGACCCCTAGGAAGTCCCCATGACTCCTTTTGACACATTTTAGTGCTCAAGTGTGTTCAAAGGGGTCGTGGGACCCCTTAGGACACACTTGAGGGTTCCAATGTGTCCATAGGGGTCATGGGGACTTCATAGGGGTCCTAACGCGTGATAAGGTGTACTAGAACCCCTAGGAAGTTCCTATGACACCTTTTGACACATTTGAATGCTCAAGTGTGTCTGAAAGGGTCGTAGGACCCCTTAAGACACACTTGAGCATTCCAATGTGTCCATAGGGGTCATGGGGAATTCCTAGGGGTCCTAATGCCTGATAAGGCCTACTAGGACCCCTAGGAAGTCCCCATGAACCCTTTTGACACATTTGAATGCTCAAGTGTGTTTGAAGGGGTCATAGAAACCCTTAGGACACACTTGAGCATTCCAATGTGTCCATAGGGGTCATGCAGACTTCATAGGGGTCCTAATGCATGATAAGGCATACTAGGACCCCTAGGAAGTCCCCATGAGCCCTTTTGAAACATTTAAATGCTCAAGTGTGTCTGAGGGGATCATAGGACCCCTTAAGACACACTTGAGGGTTCTAATGTGTCCATAAGGGTCATGGGGAGTTCATAGGGCTCGTAACGCATGATAAGGCATATTAGGACCCCTAGGAAGTCCCCATGACCCCTTTTCACATATTTGAATGCTCAAGTGTGTCTAAAGGGGTTTTAGGACCCCTTAAGACACACTTGAGCATTCCAATGTGTCCATAGGGGTCATGGGGACTTCCTAGGGGTCCTAGTGCATGATAAGGTGTACCAGGACCCCCAAGAAGTCCCCATGACCCCTTTTGACACATTTGAATGCTCAAGTATGTTCGAAGGGGTTCTAGGACCCCTTACGACACACTGGAGGTTTCCAATGTGTCCATAGGGGCCATGGGGACTTCCTAGGGGTCCTAACATGTGATAAGGCATACTAGGACACCTAGGAAGTCCCCATGACCCCTTTTGACTCATTTGAATGCTCAAGTGTGTTAGAAGAGATCATAGGAACCTTTAGGATGCACTTGAAGTTTCTAATGTGTCCATAGGGGTCATGGGGACTTCATAGGGGTCCTAACATGTGATAAGGTGTACTAGAACCCCTAAGAAGTCCCCATGACCCCATTTGACACATTTGAACACTCAAGTGTGTTCAATGGGGTCGTAGGACCGCTTAAGAAACACTTGAGCATTCCAATATGTCCATAGGGGTCATGGGGACTTCCTAGGGGTCCTAACGCATGATAATGTGTACTAGGACCCCTAAAAAGTCCCTGTGACCCCTTTTGAAACATTTGAATGCTCAAGTGTGTCTGAAGGGGTCATCGGACCCCTTAGGACACACTTGAGGATTCAAATGTGTCCATAGGGGTCATCTGGACTTCCTAGGGGTCCTAACATGTGATAAGGCGTACTAGGACCCCTAGGAAGTCCCCATGACCCCTTTCCACACATTTGAATGCTCAAGTGTGTCTGAAAGGGTCATTGGATCCCTTAAGACACACTTGACGGTTCCAATGTGTCCATAGGGGTCATGGGGACTTCATAGGGGTCCTAATGTAAGATAAGACATACTAGGTTCCCTAGGAAGTCCCCATGACCCCTTTTGACACATTTGAATGTTCAAGTGTGTCTGAAGGGTTCGTAGGATCAAAATATACTCCTCTAGTCCCCTATTCATCTTTCTAGCTTGAGAAGTAGCTTGACTCATTTTGTAGTAATATATAAGGTAATTTTTGCTCCTCCATTCTTGATTCTAAAAAAACCTAATATTCATAATAAAAATTTCTTGATGGCTCAATCGCTTGATGGTTCCTCTTTGAGATTTGTGATGCCTAATCACTCGCTTACATGCTTGTCAGAAGCCATGAAGTCATTTAGGCCCTGTCCACGTTAGTTGCACAACCGGCCATTTTTTGAAGAACTATGCTGCACTAAGGAAGTACGCTGCTACAAACAAAATGATTCCATTCATAAATTCAATTTTTCAAAATTTCCATGTGTGAAACAAAGACCTAAATATTCGATGGAAATCCCACATTCATAAAAAATAAAAAATAAATTTATTAATGAAATTAAATATTTTAAAAGTTATATGGTTTTGAAAGCTAATAATAAGGACTACATACTTACGAAATATTTAACTTCCAAATGAATTCATTTGATCCCAAAAAGGCTAATGTCATTTAAGTGATTTTTTTTGTCACACATCTTAATAGGTGTGACAGAGACCCCATTGTAGGTATGATTTAAGAGTAGAGAGGTTCTATCAAAGAGATTTTGATCTAAGAGGCTTTGATCTAACCTTCTTTAATTAATTACTTCTAATGAGACCTCTCGAGGCTTAAAATACTATAGTTTCTTATAATTGGCAATTTTTAGCACATGTACTAATAGTCGATCACACATGTACTAATAGCCGATCATTTTTTAGATTTTTTGGCTGGTCATTGACCCATTTGTGCAAAACTGAGAAGTGAGTCAAACTCACAATAAAAAATGTGTCACTTGTTAATATATAACTATACTAAAAATATTCTACAAAATAAATATAAAACTAAAAGAATTCACATTAATATACAAATTCACTATTATAATAATTTAATACAATAAAAATAAAATAAAATATAAAAATACAATAAAAAAATATAAATATATTAAAAAATATTTATATTAATTTTTAATAAAATAATATTATACACTATAAATTAAAAAAACAATATTATATAAACAATTTTTAATATTCCAAATCAAATTAGTGTTCTTTTTATTTTAAGACAAACCATACAAACAATTCATTTTATAATCACTTATTATTTGGTTATGTCGTGTAAATCAAAATAGTACGAATTGGATGCTGGTGGGTCATATAAAACATCAATCCAAAATGCTATTTTGAATTGTTGGTCAAATTTGGCTTGATCCTTATAATTATTGAGGAACAACTCAAAGTGTACGAATTCATTATTTATCTTCCCTTCACAAATGTCATAAACTATTAAAAAATGAGCCATGCTTATTTCTGTAATTTGGAGACTAACAAAACATGTAAGTGTTTGGAGTTCATTGTGTTGATACCATGAATGGGAGAGGGCCCAATTTTGCCATTAGTCATGTTTCTATACACTTAAGTTCTATTTTTATTATTTGTGAAGTGAAAGATTAGTAATCGACATGCCTTAATTTTTAAGACATAAGTTTATTTTAATTCTATAAATTGAAAATTAAGGATTATTGGTGAGTATAATTTCGATTCCCTCTCTTACTTATTACATCTTTAAGAAATTGAAATATTGATAGATGACATTACTGATATTAATTAAGCTCAATCAATTAAATAATAAACAATCTTTTGTTAAAAAGTTATTTATTTGACAAGTGATATCAAAGAAACATTATATGACTAATTAAAAATTGTATAACAATATATGATCTGTATACATGTTTTGTGCTATTTTTTTAAATTTTTTATTTGTTTCTTTTGAAGTAATTCAATAAAGATATATTTGATGTTGTTAGATAATTGAAATGCTTCTTTTCTTAAGTTGCATCAAAGAAACAATCATTCATATAGTAGCATGTAAGTTGCGTGACAATATATGATTTGATGCACATCTTTTGAACAAGTGTTCGAGTGTTTTGAGAATTCAATAAAGATGTGGGTGATGTACCTACATTATTGATGATATAAACTCCAAACAATAGTTTGAAGCACTTATCCCATAAGATTGGTGTGAAATTAACTCAAAAAGATAAAATTGTTGTTGCTACATCATTGATCTAATGTGAAAAACTAATTTTAAGAATTTAACTTGGTGTTAAAATTATAATTGAACTTTTGTAAACATTCAATCAATTGAATTACTCAATTTCTAGTCTAATGCAACAAAATTAATTTAAGCATTTAACTTGTAGAAAAAATTATGATAAAACTTTTGCAAACATTCAATCAATCAAATTGCTAATATGACTAAATTATTGATGCTCTTGGACATTTCAATGACCAAATTTTTTATCTAACAATTCAACTTACCATTTAAAGACAATTATTCTTAAAAATCATCTATTTCAAACAAATAACGATAAATTTTAACAAATAAAAATATATTTACGAAAGACCAATACTCTTAAACATTTGATTAACCATTTTTTCTATACAACAATTTAACTTACTAGTTATGTCTTAAATATCATCCCCTTCAAAGTATTAAGAGTAATATAGGGAGCTTAGCATGTGTGGTAATAGTGGAGAACACACTTTTGTTGACATTATTCGATATTGGGTTATCTATAGGGGAAGGGCACTAGTGAACACATTCCAATAAATACACACTTGACACATACTTAACCCCCTAAATACTTATTTTAAGGCAGCCTCAAAAATGGTAATAGATGTTGTTACAAGTAGTGGTTGTTGTTACACCAAAAGATCGACTTTTTAATCCTCGATACAACCACTAGACTTATAGAGAAACAAGAGGCTGTTAAACTATGTCACCAATCCCAAAGGGGGAGATTGGTGGTTAGTCCAAAATATGTAGCAATAGCTGATCATTTTGTAGCTTTTTTGGTTGGGAATTGACCCATGTGCACCACTATTGGGACATTTCTCTATGACTATTGAGACCTTTGTCCACAGGTATTGACATCTTTGAGTGAACAGTTATTGGTGCATCTTTTAGTTGATATGAGGCTTGACGATCCCTATTGGGAGTTTCATTAATACCCACAAGCCAAGAAATATTTTTTAAGGTGTCAACTTGCATACAAAGACAACTAAAAGGAGTTGTTTAAATCTGACGTATAGTTTAGGCTCTACAAGTGCCTGAAGTTAGGGTGTGTGGGTATTGGTGCTCTTCCCCTACCATTACTATAACTTCTCTATTTGTTGTAGGTTGGCTATTTATTAGGTAGGAGTTTACGTTATTTATGATTTTTTACATGAAAAAATATAAAATCATTATATTGACTCTCTTTTTAGAGGGGTGAACACTTTTGAGTGGGAGTTATGACGTAGTGAGGTCACAAATAGGGGAACTTTATCCCTATTTTAACATTCAACAATAGCATTCTATCAGAATTTGAATCTTAACGACAAGAACACCACCACCACAACTTACAATCATCACAACATACCAATACCAAAAATTCTAGCAATATAAACCAATCCATTTATAAATGAAATCCATATTATTTTAACTATTAAACGAAAAATAGAAATTAACATGCACAGGAATCAACTTCTCTTCCCTTCTCCATAGGTGAAGTACCCATATTTCTTTAACAGAATGATTTAAGAGAGTTGCCCATAGAATTGAACAACCCCAAAACAACCTGAACCGTTAGAGCTTAAGAATAAGCATATAGCTGTGCAGGAGTGAGGAAGAAGACATTACTCTGACATATTTTAAACAATACAATTCAGAAGGTATTTATACCCAAAACAACTTTATCACCATCTTTTAATCCACCTAACAATTTGAGGCTATCAAAGTTATTAAAAAACCATCCATTCATTCAGAAAGTTGGTGCCTTTCTTCCTCCATAGCCGTTGGAAAAGGCGGTGGTTGCAGAGAGATGAGACATTATCTTAGGGATTGAGTTTCTTTCTTTTCTAACAAATCTCTTTTTCCCATTACAATACCACTTGTCCTGAACACACAGCCAAGATCTCATAAAATATATATGGTGGGCAGAACGAGATTAGTGATTGCAGTGAAAACAAGAAAAAAAACAAAGAATTCCATCCCTTAGATCTTTGCCCATCACATGCAAACTGTTCCCTCTCACATGGGAGTAATTAGTAGGGAGATTAGTTCGATGTTTAGAACTCCGTTTTATTAACTTCAGTCGGTAAGCTTTTTTTGTTTTTGGGTACTCTGTCAGTCAGACCTCTCAGATTCTTCTCTGTGGGTAAATCTAAAGTTCAATCTTTTCTTTCATATGGGTTGCTAAAAGCTTATTCAAATCACCCATGACTGTCAAGTATTAAATGGTTGAAGGTTGCAAACTTTCGTTGTCTGTTCTTTTAGGGTGGATGTATTTTTAAGAATGTTACTCATTCTGATTATGAATTACTGGGTATAATTCTAAACGTGAATTAAAAACTTATACACTTTTATAAAAAATAAAATAAAATTTGAACGGTAGAAAATTAATTCTATTTAAAGAAGTTTAAATATGTCAAGTAAATATTGATTTCAGAAATAATAGATATGTTATTTCTTTTCTTATTCTATTTATCTGATTTTAGATATATGGTCTTTATAGGGAAGAATGTTTTAGATTCGATTGAGTTGAATTTTTTTTGCATAAACGCTTTGAATCACATTCCGTTATTCATCATCAGGATGAGCATAAGAGACCACAAGGAAACATATATGGTCTCGTATTTGTCCAAACATTTTTTCAGCGAATACGCATATTTTTTATTAGATTAATAGAATCTAATCCACCAATCGGTTGAAAAAATTGTTAACCTTTGTAAACTTTTATTATTAGTTATTTGATGTTAGTTTTTTCTAAAACGTAAGTAGAAGTCATCAAATATGTCAGGTAAAGATTGATTTCAGAAATAAACAGTTACAATATTCTTTTCTCCATCTATTTATTTAATTTTGGGGTGTGATCTTTGTATCAGACCAGAATTTTTTTATGAATATGTGTATTCTAATTGTAATTAATAGAATTTGATGTACTTATTCTTAAAAAAAAAATATTCATATTTGTAAAATTTTTGTTATCTGTTATTTTACTTTGGGTGTTTTGTAAAGAAGTTTAAATCATAAAAAATGTCAGGTAAAGGTGATTTCAGAGATAATATATGATATTTCCTTTTTAATTCTGTCCATCTGATTTTGTGAAAAGTATTTTATATTGTAATTAATAAAACTCAATCTATTTATTTATCAAATTTTTTTTTAATATTGTACTCTTTTATTGTTTATCATTTTTTATATTAGATAAAAAAAATTGAAGTAAAGAAGTTTAGTTATGAACACATGAGGTAAAGATTAATTTGAGAGATAATAGATATGATATTTCCTTGTAATCAGATATTCTGACTGAGAGTCCACATGAAGAAAGTGAAAGAATAAAGCTTATCAATATCATGAATTTTAAATGCTCGAGCTAATTATAAGGATATAATTAGTTGCATGTAACGTGTGTACTACCCATCCGGGGGCTGCCATGAAATGTTGCAGAGAGTAGAAGAAATGAGTACCCGCTGGATTGGTCTGCTCATGTGTAAGCGAGTAGGGAATCTTTAGTACGGTTGTTTGGTCAAATTTTGACTCGACTGTGGACAAACAAACTTTGCTTTAAAATTCAACTTAGCTTGTTTAGGAGACAGATTTTCCACTTGTGTTATGGGAGAAAGAGCATGGCGGTTATTTGCATGATCCATTCATGTGAAATTAGCTCTTCATGTTGTAGACAAATAAAACTATGAAAAATATTTAGGGTTGATATTGATTGAATTTTAGATGTGTGATATTAGAAGCGTTTTATATAGTTTGTTTTCTTTACATCAGTCTTTAAGAATTTTAGATGAATGAGGGAACTACCATCAATTCCAAAAGGTTGAGAGTAAATGTGTTATGAATCTCATGGATTATAAGTTGGACTATTAGGTCATCATTGAACTCCCATGTTAGCTCATGAAATTTTGGGTACTTATAATGATGATTATAAGACCATCCTTTAAAATATTAGATTGGACTATGAACAATTTGGGAATAAACAACTTTTAGCATTTTGAGCACACTTTCAAGCCCATATATTTGGTATATAGTTTTGCAACACATATTTTATGTTTTAATATTTTCTTATATAGTAGTACTTGAGGTGGGGTGTATATGGTTGATTTTTAATATTTTATGTTACTAGGATTATTCTATAGTGTTAATGCATGCAGACAACTATATTTGGAGTGAGTTCAAAATATGAAGGAAAATGGCATAGGTATAGAATTTTAACTATTGCAAATATGAAATATAAGCAATTAGTTTAGTTTTTATAAAAAAATTAAATAAAATCTTCCTAAAATATTATCCAAGATTATAGTAGTCAATAAATAGTTGTTCACTATTTTTAACTTAAAATTTAGACAATAATTCAGAATCAAAATTTGTTATATGTATTGAGAAAAGAATGTTTAAATATGAATGAGGTTGTTGTCAAAATTTAACATATTGATCATGAGTGGTATAAGTTTCATCATAAATTCTTGTATTTGATATTTCACATAGATTTGATCTATAATGTATATATTTGAAATGTGAAACTATAAAATTTTGAGACTTGGTTTCCCTAACCATTTTAATCAAGTAAGCATGAAAGGATGATGGCATTGATAAGATCCTTAGAGGAACGAGTAAGGTCTCTAGGGTCAAGTTCTCATAGGTTAAACCATTGTATAAGCCAAGTTTATGGATTGAAGAGAAGATTCAAAAGACAACATACAAAAACATGTAGATGACTTATATGTAGATGATAAATATTTCAATTGCTTTTTTCTAATAAAATCAAAGTGTAATTCATTCTTTATCCTTATAGTCTATATAAATTTAATGACAAGACATAACAAGTCACACAAACATGTACCAAGTTGGATTTTAACAATTAATTGGAAGATGATGCCTAGATGAAGAAAGAAAGGATCAGCAAAGATGCTGCTAATGAAAATAGCCCTCTTTCTCAGGGAAAGGGAAGTGCTGAGGAAGATAATGTGGAGGTGGATTCTGGTAATGAGGAGAGAGCCCAGGAAAAAGAGGACAGGAATTTTGAAGAGAAAGAGCAAGAAGAGGACATGAATGATTTTATGGAAGATGATAAGGAGGAAGAAGAAGGAGGAAAAGAAGAGGACAATCAAGAGGAAGAAAAAGAAGAGGAAGGAGTTGAAGAGGAGGAAGATGATGCCCAGGACTCCCCTACTGAAGATGACAAGGAAGCCGCTCCGGATTTCCTTGCTGTCGAAGAAAAAATTGAAGCTCATTCTGATACTGAGGATGGTATTGACTTGGCTAGCAAAGAGGATGGTAACTACCAAAAGGAGGACACCTTGGGCCTCCTGGTGGGTCAGGCTAAAGAGGAAAAGGAGGCTGGTCAGCACCCCCCAGCTGTTGATGAAAAAGAAGAGGAACATAATGAAACTGATGATGGTATGGACCAGGCTACCATTGAGGAAGGAAATAGCCATAAGGAGGACACCTTAGACCTCCTGAAGGGTGCTACTAATCTGGATGAGGTTAACAAAGCTGACGGTCAGGGTACTACTCTGGATTGGATTAAGTGGGAGATGTAGGAGATGAAGCTCCACCTTCAGGCCATGGAAAAAACTACGAATACCTTGACTACTAAGCTGGAGAATAAGGCTTTGGATAAGGTAAATAATAAAAATTGGAAAGAGGATATAATTGCTGAAATCAATAAGATAGTTGACAACAAGGTTAAAGATATTAAGACTAAAGTCAACAACAACGGAAACATGATTAACAAGGTCCTAAGTCACAATGATGAGGGACTTAGTGCTGTTGTTATGAACCTGAATATGCTCCACAACTACCTGGAAAAATGTCAGCTGGAAAAAATGATAATTACTATTAATGAGGATGCTGGGAATGTTGGTCCAGGAACGAGAACCAGAGGGTGCACTTAGAGGAAGATCCCTGATAAGCCAAAGGAACTGAAGGACCTAAAAGATGCCATCTAGAAGATGGAGGACCTACAGGAGAAGGCGGAGAAAATGATAAAAAACAAATAGTCTGGTCTTGTTCGTTGCTAGGTGTCGCTAGTAGTGTTGCTAGTAACTATTTTTCTTTGCTTTGGTTGTCATTTCTAGGGTTGTTTTGGGTCCTGCTTTTGTCTTTCCAGCAGGCGTCTCCTTTTGAAAACCTTTAATGCTATATCTTTATGCTTTAATGTAAATGGTTTTAGGTTCCATTCAAAACCTTTTTTTACCTTAATCAAAAACAATTTATTAGAAGAGGTGGAAAATTGGAATTTGAATTTACAAATTTAATTTTAAAATTCATTGCCATGTGTAACAACATTGATTACATGAGTAGTGTAGGAATGGATTTGGATGATAAAATATCAAATATAGGGTGAGGGAACAAATGCATTGAGGTAAGTGTAAATGAGGTGCAATGATTAAGAAATGATTAGTGGATGTGTAGGAATAAGTGTATATGGAAATAATCGTAAATGAAAAAAATGAAAGGTGAACCAAACCCACAATAAAAGTTGTACAAGTTGTTGATAGATAACTATATTAAGAATATTCCACTAAATGAATCTAAAACTAAAATAATTGACATTAATATACAAATTCTCTATTACAATACTTTAATACAATAAAAAATTAAAATAAAACATACATATATAATATAAACATATAAATATATTTAAAAATATTTATTTTATTTTTAATAAAATAATAATATACAATATAAATACACAAAATAATATTATATAAACAGTTTTTTAGTATTCCACATCAAATTAATGTTTATTTTTTAAAGCCTAAACATAGCTACCATTATACATAATTAAATTTATAATCACTTATTATTTGATTAACTTGTTTAAATCAAAACAGTACGAAATGGATGTTTGTGTAATTGGTGGGCCATATAAAACTCCAATCCAAAATGCTATTTGAATTGTTGGTCAAATTTGGCTTGATCCTTATAATTATTGAGGAACAACTCGAATTGTACGGATTTTTAAATTTGCAATCCCTTCACAAATGTCATAAAATACTAAGGTTATGAAATATTAAAAGACAAACCATGCTTATTTTTGTAATTTTGAGATTAACACAACGTATGTGTCTTTGGAATTCATTGTGTTGATACCATGAATGGGAGAGGACCCAATAATTTTTTTTTTAATTATGTGTAAAGTTAAAGATTATTAATTGTCATTTCTCAAATTTTAAGGCATAAATATAATTTATTATTTTAAATTGAAAATTAAAGATTAGGACTAGGCAATTTTGATTTCATCTTTTACTTATTATTTCTTTAAGAGTTTCAAATCTTGATAGATGATATTATAATATTTGATATTAATTAAACTCAATCAATTAAACAACCTTTTGCTAAAAAAGTGGTTCATTTAACAAGTTACATCCAAGAAACAATTAATCATATAATAACTTATAAATTGTGTAATAATACATGAATTATTGTACAAAAATATTATTTTTTGGGTTTCTTTTGAGACAATTCAATAAAGATGTAATTGATATTACTAGATCATTGAAATGCTTATTTTCACAAGTTCTATCAAAGAACAATTATTCATATAGTAACATAAAAGTTGTGTGACAATATATGATTGAATGCATATCTTTTGGACCAATTCTTTTTAGGTGTGTTGAGATATTTTAATAAAGATGTGGCTGATTTACTTACATTGTTGATATATAAACCTCCAAAGAATAGTTTGAAGCACTTATCTCACACAAATGGTATGAAATTAACTAAAAAAAGATAAAATTGTTGTCACTACATTACTGAAAATTTAATCTTAAGAACTTAACTTGCTTTTAAAATTAGATTAAACTTTTGTAAACATTCAATCAATTGAGTTACTAAATTTCAAGCCTATTGTGAAATATTAATTTTAAGCATTTAACTTGTTGAAAAAATTATAATAATTTTTTTACAAACATTCAATCAATAGAATTGGTAATGTTACTACATTATTGATGCTCGTAGACATTTCATTGACCAATTTCTAATGCAGCAATGAAACTTGCTATCTAGGAAAACAATTAATGAAAATTTCAACAAATAAATAAACAACAAATTTTATGAAAGAATAATACTCTTAAACATTTGATTTACTGGTACTTTTATACAACAATACAACTTACTATTCATGAATGACTATACTTAAATATTATCTCTTTCCAACAATTAAGAGTAATATATGAATACATATAGGAAGCTTAGCACGTGTGGTAATAGGGGAGGACACACTTTTGCTAACATCAGTACTACTATTTGATATTGGGTTATCTATAGCATTATTGTACCTTCTCTATTTATTGTAGGTTAGTTATTCGTTAGGACGGGTTTAGATTATTTATAATTTTTTATATGAATAAAATATAAAATATGAAATCATTATATTGACTTTTTTTTAGAGGGGTAAACACTTTTGACGGGGAGATGTGAACTAGTAAGGTCAGAAATAAGAGATCTTTATCCCCATTCAAACATTCAACAATAGTATCTTAATAAAATTTGAATCTTGGCGACAAGAACTCCACCACCACAACTTCAAACCATCACAAAATACCAACACCAAATAATTATCAATATAAACCAATTCATTTATAAATCAAATCCATATTATATTAACTATTTACCTATTTAACTAAAAAAAAATATAAATTAACTTGCACAGCAGGAAAAAAAACTTCTCTCCCCTTCTCCATGGGTGAAATACCCATTTTTCTGACCACCATGATTTGAGGGGGTTGGCCATAGAATTAAACACCCCAAAAACAACCTGATCCGTTAGAGCTTAAGAAAAAGCATATATCTTTGCAGGAGTGAGGAAGATGGCATTACTCAGACATATTTTAAACAATACAATTCAGAACGCATTTTACCCAAAACAACTTTATCACCATCTCGTAATCCAATAAGCAAATTGCTTCTATCAATGCTATAAAAAAAACATACCTTCATTCAGAAAGATGGTGCCTTTCTTCTTCCATAGCCGTTGGAAAAGGCGGTGGTGGAGACATTATCTTAGGGATTGGGTTTCTTTCTTTTCTAACAAATCTCCTTTTCCAATTACAATAACAGTTGTCCTGAACAGATTTCATTAAATATATATGGTGGGCAGAACGAGATTAGTGATTGCAGTGAAAACAAGAAACAAAAACAAAGAGTTCCATCCCTTTGATCTTTGCCCATCACATGCAAACTGTTCCCCCTCACATGGGCGTAATTAGTAGGGAGATTAGTTCGATGTTTACAACTCCGTTTTATTAACTTAAGTCCGTAAGCTTTTTTGTTTTTGGGTACTCTGTCAGTCAGACTTCTCAGATTCTTCTCTGCTGAACTGCGGCTAAAAATAATGCACAATCTTTTCTTTCCTATGGGTTGTTATATACTTGGGATTTCAAACCGCCCATTACTGTCAAATATAGAATCGTTAATGGTGCTAAACTTTTTATTGACTACTTGTTTTATGGTAGGTGTTTTGTAATGAAACTTAATTATTCTCATGAAGAATTGCTGAATATGATTTAAATGTCAATTAGAAATTTATCTAAAAATTAATTTTATGGACTGAAAAAAAAAAATTCTATTTGTAAAAATTTAAGTCGTTCAACATATCAGATAAAGATTGATTTTAGAAATATAAATACATGAATCTTTTCTGATCATATCTGATTTCGAAGATGTGATCTTATATTGGTTTCAATTTTTTTTTTATGAATACACAAGTTTTATTTCTCAGTTCATAGAATCTGATCACCTATCAATCAAAATAATTATTAACGTTTTAAAACTTTTATAGCTGTTCTTTTGTGTTGGGTATTTTCCAAGGAAGTATATGTCCATAAATATGTTATGTAAAGATCGATTTCAGAGAAAATAGATACACTATTTTTTATTTTGTTCATCTGATATTTGGGGTGTGATCTTGTATCTGATCAAACTTTTTTTTTAAAGAATAATGAGTATTCTATTTGTAATTAATAGAATTTGATACATTTATTTATCAGAAAAATTGTTAATGTTTGTACTCTTTTATTATCTCTTATTTTATGTTAGATGATTTGTAAAGAAATTTAAATAATCAAATATGTTACATAAAGATTGATTTCAGAGATAATATATATAATATTTCTTATGTAATTTTGTCCATCCAATTTGTAAATACATATATTATATATTATAATTAATAAAATTCGAAGTACTATTCATAAAAAAAAGTTTATATTTGTAAATTTTTAGTATGTTTTATAAAGAAATTTAAATCATCAACAATTGTTTTTGTTTGTAAATTTTGTTATCTGTTATTTTAAGTTAGACGTTTTATAAAGAAGTTGAAGTTGTCAACAATGTTAAATAAAGATTGGTTTCTATTTCCTCAGCAGAGTTGCAATCAGATATCTGAAACAATGAGTTCATTCTGACTGATAGTCACATGAAGAGAGTGAAAATAAAAAGCTTATCGATATCATGAATTTTAAATGCTTGAGCTAATTGTATGGATATAATTAGTTGCATGTAATGTGCGTGCTACCCTTCTGGCGGCTGCCATGCACATAGTTGAGAAAATGAGTACCAACTGGATTGGTCTGGTGTGTAAGTGAAATGTAAGGAATCTTCGGTACGGCGGTTTGGTCAAATTTTGACTGGACTGTGGACAAACAAGCTTGTTTTAAAATTCAGCTTAGCTTAGTTAGGAGACAGATTTTCCACTTGCATTATGGGTCGGTGTGGGAAGAAAGAACATGGTGGTCTTTTGCATGTGAAATAAGCTCTTCATGTTGTAGATAAATAAAACTATGATAAATATTTAGGGCTGTAATTGATTGAATTTTAGATGTGTGATGTGAGAAGCATTTTATGTATATCAGTCATTTTGTTCAAGATATTAAATATGAATCGTTTTGTTCAAGATATTAAATATGAAAAGTTTGACCAAGGTTTTTGAAAGCTTAAGTATGAGATGATATTTTTATTAGTATTATAATGAGTGTAATTTGTTATTGTTAGTAACATTATCATTATAATTATTAATTAGGTCATATCATATAAATGGATTTTATATTGATTGTAATGATTTTAATTATATTATATGATGTTATTGTGAGTATAAAAATCAAATTATATATAAAATTATATAAATATTGTACTTTTCACATATCTTTGCAATGATAATTATTGTTTAGAAATTTATTTTAAATAATATAAGAGAAGGGTAAATAATTATATCAAATTAAATTCATTCAATGCACATAATTTAATTAATTAGACAAGTTTTCCACATTATCTAATGTAACTTACTAAAGGAACATGTAATATCTTCATTCACCTATATACATTATGATTTATCATACTTTTAGGTATATATAAAAAAGAAAACTCTCATTTAATGTTTCTTTGGAGTATTAGCCACGAGACAAGGATTTGAGTTATTTTTTTATTAAGGAAAAAATAGGTTTTGAAGGGACCTGAAACCCTTTACATGAGGATTGCAAAAGAAAAAGTATCAAAGCCCAAATAGACAGAACAAGGAAAAATGCCTACATAGAAGAGAGATGACAACAAGAACAGAGAAAAGTTCAGCAGAAAACCAACACAAAGAAGAACACTAGATAAACACCAGCACAACGATAAACCAGAACCAAAAATAAGGATTTGAGTTATTGCTTTTATTTTAAATATTATTTACACAATGTGTATTTCTATCTTTGAGTAGCACTAAAATGACAATAATTGTGACATTCAAAATGAGTTGAAAAATATTACTAAGAGATAGTAGTAAATGTCAAGTTTCTTGTCTTTGTATCACCATTATGTTTAATGTTCATCTATAATTTATTTTTTATAATTTGTGCAAGACTGAAGACAATGTCATTTTGATTTGAATATATGTATGATTTCATTTATAATAGACAAAATATGGATAAAGTTTTGATTATTCATGTCTCATGGTACATCAAATCCGAAAATAACACAAAATAAGAAATTTGAGAGCTATAACTTAGCTTTAGAATAAAATATTTTCTTTAGAGTACTCAACACTCCATAAACCAAGTCAATGTAGATATAGATAAATAAATTGCATGCTAGCATCGTGTATTAGAAAAACCATATTAGTACCTCATTGTCTTGATGATCATCATTATCTTCATGTGATTTTATACATTTTGTTTATGAATATACATTTCATGTAATTAGTGTCAACAATGAATCAACATTTTTGTTATTATGAGTCATGACATATGATTTGTTGCATATAAATGCACTAATGAATAAACTAATATATCTTTCTCATGCATTTCATGAGGAATTTCTAATCATTATATATTTGCAATGCAACTCAAATACTTGTAAACATATTTATGAACTTTATTTATTTTATTTTATATCCCTACTAATGAAAAATTTTCTCCAAAGCATTATTGCTTCAAATGTATCCCATAATGCTTTACTATTAATGGTTTCTTGTAATCAAACATAATAGAATTTGCGCATGTTAAAATTTTATGGTTATATGAGAAACAAACTAATGTTTAACATGTTAAATAGAAATCTCATCAAGTGCGGATTCCAGTTCACCAACAGATGTGTTCTATGTAAATGTCAAGAGGAGACTGTGGATCACCTGTTCATCCATTGCTCCTATGCTATTCATATCTAGCATCTCCTCTTTACAATCTTGAGTCTCTCATGGTGCTTTCCCCTATCTTTAAGTGATCTCTTCTCCCAATGGGATTTCAAAAGGTTTGATCAAGAGTTCAGGTTACTCTATACCTGGATTCTCCCTCATTTTTGTTGGGGGATTTGGACCGCATCTTTTGCAATTGTTCTACTCCTTCTAAAATTGTCTTTGAAAAAATAACTCATGTAGTTAAGGAAAACTTCTTCTACTATGGTAAACCTAACCCTTTTGCAGGAATGGCTCGAGCTGCTACACAGGATAAGAGGCAGAATTGTGTGTGGACTAGTCCTCCGACTGGTTGGACCAAAACCAACTTTGACGGCGTGGCAAAAGGGAACCTTGGTCAAGCTGGTAGTGGAGGAATTATCAGGAACAGCTTTGGAATTGGCACGACGACTATTTTCTTCCCCTTGGAAGCCTAGATGAATCACTATGCTGAAGCCAGTGCGGCCCTTCAAATCACCAAACTTGTGAAAGATCAAGGAGTTTAGTGGCTCTGGTTGGAAGGTGATTCGATGAACATCATCAATTGCCTCAACCTCACTCACCCTCCCTCTTGGTCCATAGCCAACATTATAGTTGAAACTCGGGCCATTCTCATTAGCTTTGATAAGGGGTTCATTTCCCACACGTACAGGGAAGCCAATGGTGTGGCTGACTGGTTTGCCAACTTGGTAGTCACTAAAGATGCTAAGCAGATATGGAACAATGGAGATGACTTTCCAAAAGATGTGAAGAGCATCTTGGATAAGGATAGAATCCAGTGCATTGAAGAAGCAATCTTACAACCTTAGCCCCTCGCTCGGTGGTTAGGGGCGGCTGCTTCTCTTTCGTCTCTCTTTGTTCGGCCCTTCCTTCTGTTCAATTTCTAGGTGGTGCCCTGGCTGTCTCTAGCCTTGCCTATCTTGCTCTATTGTGGTTTTCCAGCCCTGGCCTTTCTATAGCCTACCTCTTGTTTGTTCTGTTTGGTTTTCTTTCTTTTGCTCTAGACTTGTGGGTTTCAGGCACCGTGTAAAACCCGTTTTACTTAATCAAAAACATGTTAAATAGAAATTTCACATGAAGTAGAATTGTAATACCTCTCTAACCCTAACACAATCTTGTACATATTATGATCCTAAGTTTATATTTAAATGGTTTTGGGTTGAGTCTATTGGATGTTGTAAGATCTTTCTATGTTTCTTCTTTTTACATATGTGAGTAGGATATTGCATTAGGTATTTGCATAGGGGTGATCATATCATCTATTTTGGTAGCTTAATTTTAATGACTTTATAATATAATACATGATGATGCTACTAATGATATAGATGTTGAATGTTGTAGAGTTACCTATCTAATCTATTCTAGTGGACTATGCATGATGAATTTATATTTCAATATTTGATGATGCTATTATAATATAGACAAGTTGATGCTATTAGGTTTATTGCCTATGTTATTTAATACCCTTCCAATTTCTTTCCCTCTTAGTATATGTGTGCTCAAGACTTCTCAGGACTTGGTTGTGATGGACTATTTATCATGTTTTGATAGATTTTGGACGTGATTATGATGATGTTAGATGAGTTTTTATTTGTTGGATACATTGACATTGTGAGGATCAATACTTATGTTCTTTCTATGATTATAACTATAATGATTATTATTTATTCTTATGATTTATGTTTATGGTCTAACCCATGAGTTAGGATAACTAGGACATCGATATGATTTGTGTGTATGCTATGATTAATCTCTCTATGATGTGTTTGTATGAGGAGGGATGAAGTCATGTTCCTCACTTGTGTGGCCCACATTATGTCTCATTCTCCCTTATTTCCTATTACTATTTAATGTATATGTATATATATATGTGTGTGTGTGTGTGTGTGTGTGTATGTATATGTATATGTATATATATATGCATATATGTATCTGTATATATATGTGTGTGTGTGTGTGTGTATACATATACATATACATATACATATACATATACATATACATATACGTATACATATACATACATATATATGTATATGCATATATATGTATGTATATTTGTGTGTGTGTGTGTGTGTGTGTGTGTGTGTGTGTATGTGTCTGGTTCATCTTCATCATATAGGTTTGCAGGTACTAGGCATCAACTCCACCTATCTTTATAGGAATGAGCATGCCTTTAAAATACTTTATGGTGGTAGAGGGAAGATAACACTAAGGCCCACTTGTACCTAACCCTTCAAATTATTCTAATTGAAGAATGAGTATGATTTTGAGTTATTGGTTAGATTGTTGGGGTGAAAAATCTTGACCCATTTGTTACTCGATTGTGCATGGTTTGTTTTGAGCATGTGATTATTATGATTTTATGGTATTTAATGATGCGTTATCTTTGGACTGATTCTATTTTGGTTGATCTCATATTTCAGGATGTGGTTGTTGTTTGTTTTGTTATATTTGATCATTTGAGTATTATTAATATTTTTTTTCATTATTTTTCTTTGTAGATAATATTCTAAATTTCAATTTATTTGATTATTTATGTTCTCTCTTATGTATCTCTAAATGACTATTTATTTATAAAGGTTTAAATTGGTATATGTATTTATATATATGTTTATTATTCATCCCCTCTCTTATATAGTTCCATATAATTATTAATTAACAAAGGGAAATTTCCGCTACCCCTTAAACAATATAAGATTTCAAACTCTTCATTTAAGATAATTCCCTCTAAGATATAGTTCCAAATAAGGGTAAATTCACATGGACAAATAAAAGGAATGGGTTTTTAAAAATAGAAGAGAGGCAAGTGAGATATTTTTAGTGTGTCAAAATTTAGTGCTATCAATTTCAGCTTGCCATAAATTTTTCCTCTAATTAGTTTGGATCACTTTGCAATTTCACTTAAAATAGTAGGCCACAAAGAAACAAGCATGCACAAACCATTGTTCAAGTTTGAATGAATTTTTCTTTGGCATCCACACTTCCTTCCCCTTCTCCATCAATGGTTGGTAAGTGCACCTTTTGAGAGAGGATCTAAGATGTTTCAATTTAATAATAATCTGCAATATGTCAAGAACCAAATTAAATCATGGAATGTTCATGGCTTTAAGAATATTTTCACAAAAAGGGAGATAGTGGAGGTGCATGAGTTTATTATTTATCATGGCCTCAATCCAATTACATATGCTAGACATAATGGGGAGCAAAAACCGTATGAGGAGCTATGGAAAATGAAAGAAATCTTTTGGCATCAGAATTGAAGGGAGCTTTGGCATAGGGAAGGAGATCGTAATATGAAATTTAATCATTCCTTAGTGCAAGTTAGGAGAGCATCTCATTTAGTGTTCAAGATTCAAGAATTTGATATAGGCTAGTTTCTCACCAATGCAAAAGACATTCAAGAAGGAGTTAGGTTTTTTAAGAGTCTTCTAGCTCTAGCTAATAGTAAACTACTCCTCCTACAAGGGAAAAATACTTGTTATCCTCAATCCCAACTATTATATCTAGGGAAGACAATGAACACTTAATGAAGTCCTTCACTTTGGAGGAGTTAGGAAAAGTGATTATCTCCTTTCCATTAGACAAAGCACCAAGGATTGACGGGTTTACAACATTAGTCTTCCAAAAGTGTTGGGATGTATTGGGGTTTGATATTCTTTCAATACTAGATGAATCGAGAAAACACAACTCTATATTGAGAAACTTTAATACAAATAATATTGCATTTTTTCCAAAGATGAACTAGCCAAAGTCTTTTGCTAACTTTAGACCTATTTCTCTTTCCAACATAGTGTACAAAATATTTAAAAAATAAGTTTATCTCTTCTTGCAACATCTTATTCCCACATTCATCTCACAAGTATAAGGGGTCTTTGTACTAGGTTGAGAAACAACAAAAGGGGCTTTAATAGTGCACAAAATACTTCATTCAATCAAATAAAACCACTTATCTTGTTTCATTATAAAGCTAGACATGATGAAATCCTACGATAAGGTCAACTAGAGTTTTCTAATGAAAGTTATTTTAAGAGATTTTATTTTGTTGACAAATGGTATATAAGTGAAGTTAACCCTTAATCACTAACACCAAGTCTATGTTCAAGATCATTTCCACGAGTCTTTTCACAATAAATCATTCCAAGAAAGATGCCTAAGGGAAATTTGATTCAACATGGATGCTAGGGTAGGCTTCCTAAATTAACAAGATTTTAGTAAGGATTCATCACAAAAATATCATGTGAATCATATAAGGTCCCATAGTTGCATAAACGCAATTGAGGTCCTATAGAACCTAGAGAATACCAAGCACAAGATATCTTTTCCCTCTTAATTTTTCAACTCAAGGAGGTCTTTGTTTAGATTGGGTTGGAATAGGTTGGCATCACCTTGTTCCCACTTTGGGTTTTCCTTCTCATCGACTATACTAAAGTGCTTGGGAGGCAAGCACACTAAGGATCTAGCGTGTTCATGGAAATAAAGAAATTTTAAATGAAAAACAAGTCTAGGAGCTTGATTACCCTAGCAAGGGTAAGAGAGTTTCCCTATTGTTTTCACCTCACAAACACATTTATCATGATTCATTTCCTTGCCTTTTAATCTAAAGAGATTAGAGCATTTTTTTCATTTTGATTCACTTAAAAAGTGAAGAGGATAGGCCTAATAATTTTCATCTACAAACATAAAGGCTTCAATTTAGTGTGTTTTTATTTCCTAGATCCTTTTCATCACAAATTTAGTATGTTTGGAATTTTGATTCACTTAAGAAAGTGAAGAGAATAGGCCTAATTCTTTATTTGAGAACCCAATTTTCTCTTTTACTTAAGCTAGATTTTGAATTTAAATGCCATAAGATAAGAAAATGTAAAAGGATCAATGCTTACCTCATTCGATGCTAGTAAAGGCTAGGTGCATTTTTGGATTTGTTTATTTTGATTATTTTTTTTAACTTACCAAGGCTATAGCTCTAGGTCCTTAGCGCCCCCTTCAAACACATTAGTTCAACACAAAAGACTATCCATGGTAAATAAATCCAATAAATTTTCAAAATATATTTATCAAATTAAAATAGGAGCATCCAAGGGAGTATGATCCAAAGCATTATATGTCATTTTATATAAAAACTTTGATAAAGATATACTATTCTCCAATAACATTGCATACGTATGTTTTCTTAAAGCATATTTTCATATTTAATAAAATATTTCACCTTGTTCCACCTCTTATTTGCCTTCTTAGCTTCTTTATTCTTATAATAATATGAATTTTGACTTGTAGGATCCCTTACCTTTATCTCCTTAGCCATCTACAGACATTTATATCAGATTAGATCTCATAATTTTAAATTTTCTTAATAACAGTATTAGGCATTATTAAAAACTGCATACGCGTCAAAAGAAAAATAACATGTATCACTATTTAAGTTGTACGTGGACTAAAAAAATACTCATAGGCATTAAAAGACTAATGAAAGTCGTTAAAAATATAAAATGCAAGTTAAATGTGTGCGAGAGTGAACTTAAAGGAACTGAAATACTCCTTGTTAGGCATTGAAACAAATTAGACAAAGATAAATTTTTTTTATCACAAACACCATAAGATTGTTGAAAGGAATCAATCTTTGAAGTGTAGGCGTTATAAGACCGAGTCTAGACATCAAAAGACCCATTGTAGGCATTAAAAGAACTCTTAGAGACACTCTTGTACTTGTAAATGTTAAATCTACAAAATAAAACACTTCAATTTCATAAAATATTAAACAAATTCATTTCTAGGAGCCCTGAGCCCCCGACGCATGCCATTTTGTGTATATAATATACCATCATAGGATTAATTTGATCAAATAAAAATTCAAATGCTAAATATTAATCTAATTAAATGAATTGAATTGAAATCAAATCAATAATCATCTTATGGATATCTAACTAGTAAGCTAAAGTAATGCTCTTATATTTTGAGCACTCAAAAGTGACAATCCTAGAATGAGAATTTAAAAGCTAAGATTAACTATGATGCAAAACTAGCTTAAGATTTCCATATCATGATCAATTTTGCTCAAATTCAATCCTAAATGCTCCATTATGATCCCTATGCAATGCAAATGAATTAAAAATAATCTCTAAATTTCTAGAATGATTTTTTCTATAGGGTTGCCCTAAAATAATAGATGGTTAACTCATTTAATCCCTCCTATTTATAGTATTTTCCAAGGGTAAGGAGTAGAGTGAAGATTAACCATGATTAGATGAGAGTTGAGTTATTGGTTTCAAATAGTGGGACAAAGAGACAAATTGGATGGTCAACATTGCAAAGGAAAATTGAAGGGTTGAGATAGCAAAGACTATTGGTGATCCATGTAACTAGAATATTCTCACCTCATTGGTTGATTGAGTATTGTCCTTATGTGGTTGGTGAAAATTATTTAGGATTTATCTAATTAAAAAAAAATTTGATTTAGCCATGTGTAGGTTTGAATGGGTTGGATTAAATTAATTGAATGAACCATATAATTAATTGATTAAATCAATTACATAGTACAATTTGATCTTTTGATTTAATTAATCCAATTGGATTTGATTTTCAATTAATTCATGCTTTGATAAATAATTACTTGATTTTCCTTGATTGACTTTGGTTGACTTTTCTTGACCAATTTAGGGTGTATATAGTAGTAAATACACATTTTGAATCTTTGGAGAAGTCTATAATGCTTACAGTTTGGAAAGAATTTAATGCTAGGAGATTCAATCAATTGAAAGCACAAATTACCATGGATAAAAATTATTTGGGCTTGGCACTTTAGGGAGTGAAAGATGCACTAACTGAAGGTAGTAGACTTAATAGAAGATGTATTGATTATCTCATGTGTGCATCTGAGGTTGATAGGATCATTAAGGATAGTGAAATGAAGCTAGCATCTATTGTATTGAAGATTTTAGATTTAGTCCATGTAGTTCAAATGAAAAAAATAAATGACAACATCATAACACTTGTAACTAAGAAAGAAAGGGTGAATGAAAGGATTAATCAACTTAAGAGCTTAGTTGATCCTAATATTCATGTTTTGATGAGCAGGTTGAAGGAAGCAGAATTAACTTATAATTAACCAAATGCATCATATCTAGTTACCATAGAGAAGATAAGTTATGCTATTTGTGGGAAGATTGAAGTGATGGAAAGCATACAGAAGAGTTGGGCTACTAATTTTTCAGCTCTGAGAAATAGTTTCTCATATTATTCAAGACTTTTGTAAGTATATTTGCTTACTTTTATATAGTCATGAAATACATAGGATTTGGGTAGATGAAGTTTATTGTTCCACCCTTTTCAATTGATGTCAAAGGGGGAGAGATAAGGAGTGAAAAGTGAGACATTCAACTTAGGGGGAGCACAAATGTTTTGTTAGGGAGAAATATTTTTAGAGTTTGGTAATTTGTTTGGACACTTAGTCATTTTTAACTTAGTTTTTCCAACAATGCCAA
This sequence comes from Chamaecyparis obtusa, assembly GCA_027943335.1. NCBI lineage: Eukaryota > Viridiplantae > Streptophyta > Pinopsida > Cupressales > Cupressaceae > Chamaecyparis > Chamaecyparis obtusa. The sequence continues at coordinate 367,080 of BSBK01006866.1, read as the reverse complement.
AGGGGGAGATTTTTAGAACGATACGTTGCTATGGATTGCTTGTATATTATTATTGATAAAAAATATACGTGTTTCTCATGGTCACTTGATATATTTCTGTATTGCAGAAGGACAAACTAATAATTTGGCTAAGTATGGAAGAACATGGATAGTGTACATGGTTTAGTAAATGGATCAGTATGGATAGGTACATATGAGTTTTGGAGTGTGAAGATAGGGGAAGATTCTACAAAGTATATCTATTTGTGTCAATGATCTGAGTAGTCTATGTTGTCATTTTTTGAAGCTATGAATTTTTAAGTATGGGTTGTACAAAGAATTGTGAAGAATAGTGACAATTACCTAATGGACCAATCAACTATCCTAAAAAATCAATGATCCAATTAGTTTGAGAGTTATAATTGACTGTGTTGATATGGTTGATGATTTATATGTGTTTGGCCAAGGTTAGGATGTTGTCAAATTGTTGATTTGGTCAATTTTCTACATGTTACACTTTTGTTCTTGAGGTCTACTAGTTAAGTTGTTGTTTTTGTAATTGGGTATATAAGATTATGTTTTGAAGATGTGATATGACGTGATTGTAATATAAAGAACATAATTGATATGTTGACATGTTGTATTTGTGAATAACCTAATCAAAGAGGTTAGGTTGATGATTATGTACCTAAATAGAATTGTATAGGCATAATTGATGCTAATTATCATTTCACTATTTTCAGTTGCAGATTGATTATTTTACATGGAAATGAGCCTCTATATGTTGTAATATGAGAAGTAAGCTTTAGGAACTATGCCTGAATGCAAGTGTATTCCGCTCATGTATTATTGCCCCTAATCAAGTTGTTATTTCTATAGAATTAATTACTTGTAGTTTCCATCCCCATCATAGTTTTTCCTATAATAGGCTTTCCATACAAAATTATGGTGTCATAATGTTATGGATGATTTATTTATGATTCTATCATTTTGTTTCAGTTATATTTAGTTTGTGGTTGTCCAATCAATTTAATAAGGTATTAAAGTTTAGAACAGTGATTCACACCCCTCTCAATGTTCCTCAATCCTAATAGCTTTCCCCCTAGTAACCACAATGGTGGGATCTTTATCTTGTTTATCTTTGACCACTATGACATTGATGGTATTGTAAAAATTAGATAGATTATTGATGGTGTTGTCATAGGTGTGAGTAAAAATGACCTTGTTTCCCTTTTTATTATTTTTGTTTGTATTCAATGATTCACCTCTCTCATGATTCAATAAAGGAATTTTAAAGTCTATATGATCTTTATTGTTTTTGGGTCCATCCACTTCAATAGTTCCATTATCAATGAGATATTGGACAACATGCTTCAATCTCATACAATCATTTGTCTTGTGTACTTTGTTTCAATGATACTCAAAATAATGTGAGTCATTCCACCATGAGGGTTTAACTTGAGGTTCATAACCTCTCGTCTTGGGTAAAGTTGTAATATTGTTTGCAAGGAGTGTATTTAGAGTTGTCTCAAGGTGTTCTCCCAATGGATAAAATTTCCTTCTAGGTGATGTGAATTGGAATATATTGAATTGTGTCCTTGCTCTATTGTTACCTTGTTTATTTTCGTTGTTATTTTTTAAGGAAATATTTTTGGGTGTATTAACATTATTTTCTTGAGTGTTGAAGTTTCTAGAAAGATAGAATGTATTGGGTTTGAGGTTATTTTATTCTACCACTCCATGGTTTACTAGGTTTTTTGTTATTTTTTTAAACCAAAACTTGGGTTTGTCATTGTTGTTATTGGTTGATGGGTTATTGTTGTTTCTTGAAAATTATTATTTTTCCTTGTATAGATTGAGTTCACCCTTTCTTACCAAAGCATATTTGACTTTAATACTGTTTTCAATAATTTTTTCAAATGATGAGGGACATTGGAGTTCTAACTAGAAGTTCATTTCATTTTTCAAATTATTAATGAAGATGTCTATCTTCTCCTTCACCAACACACTTCTTGGATACTTGGAAAAGATTCTTCTCCAAAATTGTAGGAAAGTCAAGAATGATTCTCCATTAATTTTTTTGGTATTACACAAGTCTAACATGGTCACTTCATTTTTAATGTTATAGGAGTATTGGATGATAAACTTTTAGATCAATTAGATTCAAATGTTTTAATTTTGGGTGACAACTTAGACAACCACTCCATTTCTTGTCCACCTAAACACCTAAGAAACAACCTCATTAGATATGTTTGTTCATGGATGAACTCCATGCTCAAAGTGAAAAATTATGTAATGTGATCTTGAGGGTCGGTTATGCCCATGCACTTGTCATATTTTGAGAACTTCATATTGGGTGGAAAAGGTATCATGACCAAACTTTTGTGAAAGGGAAAAGGAAAAATATTCTCTATTGTGTATTTCTTTGAAGAATTTCCCTTTTGAATGTTACCCAATTTTACTTGAAAATATTAGATATGTCTATTTATAAATCCTAGAGGGTTAACCTAATCCTCATCTTGTCTCAATTGTGATACAACTTAATTGTGAAGTAATTTAACTCCTAGTTTAGCTAAGGTCATGAAGTATGTTTCCTTGGATTTTTCTAACACCTTTACGAGTACTTTAAACAATAAAGGGTTTTGTTGTGCTTCCCTTATTTTTTCTTCCATTATCTCTTCATGTTCTCCATTATTTGTGTTACTATTGTTACTATTTTTATTGTTGGTGTTGTAGACATTAGGTTGAGTCTCTTGTTGAAATGGTAACTATTCATGAGTCACTTTTTCATTGTCTTGAGTTGAGTACTTATAGGCCCTTGTCCTTACCGGCATGAAACTAACCTTGTGATAAGTCTCAAAGGAAGATTTCTTTGAATGAGTTAACTAGGTTAAAAATCTAGGTTAAGTTGTCCAAGAATTTGATAGGTTGGTGTTTCAATAATGGATTAATCAAGATGTAGTGTGTCATGAATTGAAGTCTAATAGAGAAATATATATCCCTATGATGAAGACTTAGGATAATGACTTTGATCTCCTTGGCTCTGGGAAAAGGATCGACAATCCTTTGATGATGAAATTATATAAATACAAAATCAACGATGATTTGACTACACTCCATAATAAATTGATGTGAATGAAACTCAATATTAATGGATTAATTTGTTTGACATTTTGAATAACGATGAATTTTAAATCTATTTTCATTGAAATAAACCCTACTTTGCAAAGGGTATGCAAAAATGTTTTCAATTTTATCCCAAAATGTATGCAAGTACTCTCTATTTAGAAGTGACATTGTATAGGCAACACTTCAAAGATTAAAAGCAATGTATTATTTTTTAGAAGTGACATTCTAGTGAGAAGAAGCAATTTTTCAGTCGATTAGATTCCTTTCATATTTACTTTCATATTTTACCCTCTGAGACCCTAGTTTCCTTTTGATCTTTTCAAGATGGTGGTTCTGATTCACAAGCATAGATTCAAGTGTGGGTGAACATTCCAGCGTCCAACAGACTATGTACCTTTGGTGAGCTACCAAGTACTTCCTAATTTGTCAATTTTTTAATTTGTAGATAGATTTTTAAGTTTATGTGTGATTTTTTTTGAAAGTTTAATTTTTTCTTAGTTTTAGAGCATACTAGCTTTCTCTTGACAAATCTGTGTTGTCAAATAGTGCTTAGTATGATGTGAAATAGTACCGATTAGGTATGCCCTAGTTTTTTAATAGTGTGTAGGATGTGTTTATGTAGCGCATATTAGTTATAGTTGTAAAATTCATAATTTTTTAGTGTGTAAGGTGAATTGGTGTAGCACGTAAAATATGTATTAGCAGGTATAAAATGTTTGAGCACTTGTCAATTTTAAAATAGCATGTACAATGAAATGTTGTAGTGTGTATAGTTTTGCAATGCGTACAATAGCCTGAAATAATGCCTAGCCCCTTTTTACAATTTTTGCACCTTTTTATACCTAATTTGCATTGTGTTAACTTTGTCAGTCAATTAAACTAATAGCTTAATCATGTCATTTTGATAGTGTGTTGCAAATATAGTGTTTTCGATGTCAGTTTCCATCATTTATTGATGTTGTATTAATGTCAATCTTCATAGGTCAAAATGTTGTTGATAGGTTGATTTTCCTTCCTCGTAATATAGAGTTAGGAAATTTGATGTGCTCAAAATGATAAATTTAGATGATAGGATAGATGATTCAATTAAATTTAAATATCCCCTTAGATGATATCAATTGATTGATTTCCACTTGATTCCAAAACAGGTTCGAGGCCGAAAATTATATGTCATAGGTCTATATCCATGGCCTTTTGAGATGATTGGATAGTTATAAATAGCTCACGATTGATGAGTCATCAGTTGGTGTAGTATGTGGTTTGTATTAGATATGTTGTAGTTTGAACTTGAATAGGGGTCTACTCATGGCTATATCCAAGAAATGGCACTTGGATCACAATATACTCATTGATTGAGAGATGACTATTATTCCAGAGGATGTCTAATTCATTCTTTGTATTGTGATGATGGGTGAGTTAGTATATTATGATTAGGTGTATGATAGTGCTTCTTGCAGATGGGTTTTTGGTGATGCTATGATTGGAGATGATTGCATTCTATGGAAAAAATTACTTACTTACACTCCTCTTCTTGCAGTTCTAGCCAGTTTGATTGGGGGGATTCCTAATACCAAACATACGGGGTCATGGTTTTATCATAAGTTGGGGTCATATTATAGAGGATATGATTAAAAATCCTTGTAGATTTATGTGAGGTTATCACATCCTTTCTCATCTTTATCATGATATTCACCATGTTGTATATAGATGCAATGTTGTACTCTCAATAGGTGTAGTCTTACTCCATATTTGGACTTGAGAGAATATCCTATTCATTAGACATATTGAAAGGAGAGATTGAGTTCTATGATGGCTATTTATTTATATCTTTAAGAGTGATTTTTCTAGCCCCATATGGGAAAGATGGACTACTAGCATCACATTCTCGATGACATGGATTAGGTGTGTTGGAGACCATATCTATGTTGTGAGGTGTAGAGAGAGGATGATAATGAGATACCTTATATGTTTATTTCACATTGGTTGATTGATCGTACCCCACTTATACTAGAGAGATTCTACTTCTACCAGATCTAAAGATAGTTTGGTAGGATATAGGGGATAACATAGGGCTTAGCACATTATGCCTACGCATAGGTTAAGTGACCAATATGGGGTCCTTAGGTGGATTACAGAGTTTCCCAAGATGAGTTCCTTTATCTACATATTTTCACATGAGACTATCATGAGAATATGATGAATGATGGTGTTATCCAAGGCTACAACTTATGGTTATTACAACATACATTCCCTAGGTACACTGATCCCATAGAGTTAGTTCATGATATCGATGAGAGAGACTCATATGATAATGATGATGGTGATTATGGGAGGGATGCTGGAGATGGAGGATATGATGGATGAAAGAGGTGGAGGAGGAGAGCCTGGGTGAGAGGAGGGAGAGAAGGAGGATGAGGTGTGAGAGGTGGGAGAGTTTTTTTAGGTTGAGGTGCTATTCTTGGTGTACTTAATGGTAGAGGTGGTCTTATCATTGGTCTTAGTAGAGATGGTGGAGCTCATGGTGCTAGTGATGGAGGTAGGGATGGAGGAGATGGAGGTAGGATTGGAGGTGGAGATAGAGTTAGAGGTGGGAAAGTTAGGGTGAGGGATAGAGATTTGAAAGGTGATAGGGCTATTACTCCATGGATAGTTCTTCATATTCTAGTAATGGCTTTGGGTAGGAAAGGATTACATGTAGGTAGACCAATTTCTTCTCATGTTCACATTTTACCTTAGGTTTTGATTGTTCCTTAGGCTTCTGTGGCACCAATGGAACCAAGTCAGGATATACAATCTTTGTAGGCTAGTGTCTCCTCTATACAAAGACAAATGGCTTAGTTTTATAGCATGATGTAGAGTGTGGTAGCCACTATATCTAAAAATCAATAGGTTCTTCCCATATATACAAGGTCTCTTCCTAGTCATATAGATGGTGTAGGGACTATTCAAGTTCCCCCTATAGATATAGGTGGTTCCCTAGGTGATGACTCAGTTATAGGTGCATGTGATGGTATAGGTGATGTAGGGACAAAATCCCTTAGTTGATTCTATTGATTCCGCCTTTGATTGTATTTTTATTCACCTTGATTAGTCATTTGAATATGTACATTGATTATGGACATTCATGGACATTGGGACACTTTTGATACATTAGTGATATATAGATTTGGTTGACTCACTCACTTTGTCTTTATGATTATCTTCCATTTTGATGTCATGGTACATTGGACTTTATATTTTTGATGATATATATGGATGCATTCCTAGATGATTCTATCTATATGTTTTGTTTTTGTGATTTTCCATGCAAATGAAATGTATGTATTTAGGATTAGATTTGTAAATGTATGCCTATATGAAATGTTTCTTTTTAATCCTTTCTAGACTTTTAGATGGATGCAATGGAAATGGAAATTTGATATAGTCTATGATGCACTTATATGTTCTTATTATGGATGCAAATATGTACTTGGTGGATTTAAATGAGCCTAATGTAATGCAATATTTAATGACTATTGATTTGATGTACTTAATGATTAATGTTTAATGGTGACGATTCTAAATACAATTTTATATGATGTATGTTATGGATGAGATTAAATGAACTTTATGATATGAATAATGATTTCTAAATACAATTTTATGATGTATGTTATGGATGAGATTAAATGAACTTTACGATATGAATAATTAGTAATATACCTAAATTAGATAAATACAATAATGATATGATCTAATTATGATTAATGCTCCCAAATGATGGTTAATGCATTGAAATAATTTTATATGATTTATGCAATCTAAATGCTTTCCTTAATAAACCTAATGTACTTAATGTAACTAATTGATTAGGTCATCCAAGTAACTTAACTAAATGATTATGACTGCAACTTAACTAATTAACAATGTGTTAGTCAACAGATTTGTCCTTCAAAAAAAGATACAAATAATGACTCAAAATTATCAAACAAAAGAACAAATGTTACTAACGGTTGAAGAATAATCAAATGTTACTACAAATGTCCCTCTTGAGATGTGAAATGAATGAAAAACATCAAATATGTTTTTTACCAGAAAGAAATAAAGGAACTAACACGTACTCATAGCCATGAAAGTAGATGTGAAGGATTTAAATGCAAAATTAAGGTGAATGCAAGAAAATGATACAAAACCCACTTCACTCACACTCACAAATGATAAATAAATAACTAAAGAGATGAAGAGTGCACACCCTTTTCAATAGAAGACTTAATCTGAAAACAAAGTTTCAGAATCAATCACATATACAACTTATTATGAAAAAAATGATACTCAAAATATTCTCAATGAGACACCGCTCAATAAAATATGAAAAAAATAGTAATAAATTTAGAGACCCATTAATAGTTTCTCCATTCTTTCAATACCAAATATGATTTCAAAGACTCAAATTTTGTAAAAAAAAAAACTGTACTGAAAATTAAAATATGCCCTCTCCATACAGTGAAAATCAGAAAAATATTTTCCCTTTTTCCCATAGCACATAGATGATCTCCCCCAAAAAAGAACCCCTATTCTGGAAAGCTCCTTCCAATAAGTAATCACACGAGATGGTTATTGGGTTTGTAACTTATTCTTGAAATTAAAGATTATATTTTTAAACCTTTAATGAAAAACTGATAAGCTATCCCCCCAAATTAATTAACATTCAAAAAGGAAAGTGGGCCCCTTTTATGATATCCCTACTCCAATAAATTTGGAATTTTATCTAGAGTGGAAATTTTAAAGATTAACTTCTGTACCAACTTCTACAGGATTGTTGTCTCTCGAGGCATTATTTTTAAGCACTATGTTTGGAGACAATTGCCACTACTCTCTTGTTGTCTTATGAATTGATCGGCCATTGTCATCAAATGTGTGATTAACTAATTCACATTTACAAAGACAAAAACTTGTGAAAGCTCAATCTATGATAATATAATCATCTTGCATTTCTTTAAACTTTATCACATTTACTTTGAATTATTGTCTTCTTTTCCATTACTATAGCATTTGAATTTCCAATCACTATAATTCACGTCTTTTCTCAGAAGTCCACTACAGGTAATGGGAAATACCATTTGTGAAAACTCATTCCTCCTGGTTGATCTTTTGATGCAACAACAACCACTACTTGTAACAATTGGTATCAGAGCCTAAGAAAAATCTAAGAGAGCATATAAGATCCCAGAAGAGCAGGGCAGACAATAATGGGGCCAAGCTTAGAAGAAACCGTTGAAAAGAAGGATGTAGGGAGAGGAAGAGTAGATTAAAGAAAACATAGAGGATTCTGTAGGATGATGCTTGTGTTGTCAAGTGTGTTTTTGACAAATGTTCTTCACAGCTTCTGAAATTGTATTGTATGTTGAGGGGGTATCTTGTTGAATTTAAATTGAGGACGAAACATTGGTCATCAAAGGCAAGCACAGCCACAAGGAGATCCCTCCCATCGATGTGTGGAAGGCAATAATAAGCAGGGAAGTTGATAGATTAAACTCTATTTATCTTAGCTTTGAGATATTTTAAGTGTGGTTATCCAACTTCCTCAGATGTCTTCTTTAAACACACCTATAGAGACAAAACATCCAATTCCAAGAGAACGAGACAGGAGATATCACATGCTCCTAATGGTGGATTGTGGGGCCCTTTTTTAGGTGAGAGAAAATTCAAGAAAGGAGAATAAGCATGATTAAAAATATATTTGATAAAAATGTTACCATTTCATTTTCCTGTTCGTAGCAGGAGGATTGAGATGTAGAGATTTTGTCACAGAAATTTTGCATCGTAGTTTTCATGAAGATGAATCGATAGATATTCCTATTGCTGCTTCATCACAGTCTGATATTTTTTTTCTTTGCAGAAATCACTAAGGAGAGATAGAATTTTGAACAAAGACATTGGAGAGAGACGAATGATCTACAACAAGCATTAGATAGTCAAATGAATAGGCCTCTATGCTGAAAAAAATAGGCCCACAATTCAAAGTGTTTCGTAAGACAGTAAGTCGATTTGTGCTGTTACCAAATTTTCATTCACCACTGAGTTGTTGTGCAATTCTGTAATTCAGATCCGTATTAGTCGAATATGGCAGATGTTAGTATGGAAGGAGAAGTGGAAACCTTCGCTTTTCTGGAAGAAATCAACCAATTGCTGAGCCTCATCATTAACACTTTTTACAGCAATAAGGAAATCTTCCTTCGTGAGCTTATTAGCAACTCGTCCGATGCTCTGGATAAAATTCATTTCCAGAGTTTGACAGACGAGTAAACTGGAAGTGCAGCCAGAGTTGTTTATTAGGATTATTCCTGACAAGGCTAACAAAACCTTGAGTATAGTTGATAGCGGGATTGGAATGACCAAATCAAATCTCATGAACAATTGGGGAAAATTGTGAGGTCTAGAATGAAGGAATTCATGGAGGCCCTGTAGGCTGGGGCAGATGTAAGCATGATTGGGTGCGCAGTTTGGAGTGGGGTTTTACTTTGCTTGAATGGTAGTAGAGAAAGTAATTATAACCTCAAAGGACAACAATAATGAGCAATTATCTAGGAGTCACAGGCTGGGGGGTCCTTCACTGTTACCAGGGATGTCAGCGGTGAGCCTCTAGGCAGAGGAACTGAGATCACTCTCTTTTTGAAAGAGGACCAGATAGAAGCCCATGGAGAGGCGCAATAGAGAGCGATCTTATCATTTGGAAATTCTTTGTTTTGGCACTCACCAGATGCGAAGACCCTTATAATAGTCATGTTTGATTTGGCTCATTTTTTTTTTAGCAATTACAGTTTCAATTTTATGGATCAGTTATATTGTCATGAGATGTTTACCTTCATGTGATATGAAGATGTTTGTAATTTTTCCATGGCTAGCTCTTGATTCTATATTAGAGCGTTGGCATGATGTAGATTCTCTTGATAGGTTATGTTCTTTAGAGAATGAGGTTTGATTTGTGGAGATTAAGTTGTCAAGTTATGTTCCCAGGTTATGCAGACGTGCAGTGGGAGTTTTGACAATTGGTCTAGTTTGTGCTTTAGGTATCGATTACTTTGGCAGATTGACCATGGAAGTGGTCTCGAAAACTAAGAGGCTTGGGTGAGGCTATAGTTCTCTTGATTTAGAGAACATTTGTTGAGACAGTTTCTCTTTAAAGGTTTCAGCATGAAGACCGAGGAGCCTACACCTGTGGATGGATGTGAGTTCATTATGGACCTAGAGAAGATTATTCTTGGAGAAGAGCCATTGTGACATGGAGTATCCTAGAGGATCATTCTCACTCCCTACTCTTGGTCTACTCGGCAGATTTATCTCCTTATGCTTTTTGGTTTAGGAGATGGTTGAGATTGTTCCTAGTTTTGGAATGTTTTCGAGTTTGGTCTTCTTATTTACAAGAGTTTTCATCCATGGTGGTTGGGTGTTGTAAATTCTCTTCTCTTTGGGGGAGGTGTAGTAAACAATATACACCATTTGATACATTAGTGATATATAGATTTGTTTGACTCACTCACTTTGTCTTTATGATTATCTTCCATTTTGATGTCATGGTACATTGGACTTTATATTTTTGATGATATATATGGATGCATTCCTAGATGAGTCTATCTATATATTTTGTTTTTGTGATTTTCCATGCAAATGAATGTATGTATTTAGGCTTAGATTTGTAAATGTATGCCTATATGAAATGTTTTTTTTTAATCGTTTCTAGACTTTTAGATGGATGCAATGGAAATGGAAATTTGATGCAGTCTATGATGCACTTATATGTTCTTATTATGGATGCAAATATGTACTTGATGGATTTAAATGAACCTAATGTAATGCAATATTTAATGACTAATGATTTGATGTACTTAATGATTAATGTTTAATGATGATGATTCTAAATACAATTTTATGATGTATGTTATGTATGAGATTAAATGCACTTTATGATATGAATAATGATTTCTAAAATCAATTTTATGATGTATGTTATGGATGAGATTAAATGTACTTTATGATATGAATAATGATTAATATACCTAAATGAGATAAATATAATAATGATATAATCTAATTATGATTAATGCTCCTAAATGACGGTTAATGCATTGAAATGATTTTATATGATTTATGCAATCTAAATGCTTTCCTTAATACACCTAATGCACTTAATGTAACTAATTGATTATGTCATGCAAGTAAATTAACTAAATGATTATGATTGCAATTTAACTAATTAACAATGTGTTAGTCAACAAATTTTTCCTTCAAAAAATGATACAAATAATGACTCAAAATTCTAAAAAAAAAGAACAAATGTTACTAACGGTTGAAGAATTATCAAATGTTACTACAAATGTCCCTCTTGAGATCTGAAATGAATAAAAAAAATTGAATATTTTTTTTACCAGAAAGAAATAAAGGAACTAACACGTACTCATAGCCATGAAAGTAGATGTGAAGGATTTAAATGCAAAATTAACGTGAATGCAAGAAAATGATACAAAACCCACTTCACTCACACTCACAAATGATAACTAAATAAATAAAGAGATGAAGAGTCCACACCCTTTTCAATAGAAGACTTAATCTGAAAATAAATTTTTAGAATCAATCACATATACAACTCATTATGATAAAAATGACACTCAAAATAATCTCAATGAGACACCGCTCAATAAAATATGAAAAAAATAGTAAAAAATTCAGAGACCCATTAATAATTTCTCCATTCTTTCAATACCAAATATTATTTCATAGACTCAAATTTTGTAAAAAAAAAACTGTACTGAAAATTAAAATATGCCCTCTCCATACAGTTAAAATCAAAAAAATATTTTCCCTTTTTCCCATAGCACACAAATGATCTCCCCAAAAAAAGAACCCCTATTCTGGAAAGCTCCTTCCAATAAGTAATCACACGGGACGGTTATTGGGTTTGTAACTTATTCTTGAAATTAAAGATTATATTTTTAAACCTTTAATGAAAAACTGATAAGCTATCCCCCCAAATTAATTAACATTCAAAAAGGAAAGTGGGCCTCTTTTATGAATCCCTACTCCAATAAATTTGGAATTTTATATGGACTCAAAATTTTAAAGATTAACTCATGTACTAACTTCTACAGGACTGTTGTCTCTCGATGCATTATTTTTAAGCACTATGTTTGGAGACAATTTCCACTGCTTTTTTGTCTCAAGAATTGATCAGTCATTGTCATCAAATGTGTAATTAACTAATTCACATTTACAAAGACAACAACTTGTGCAAGCTCGATCTATGATCATATAATCATCTTGCATTTTTCTAAACTTTATCACATTTACTCTGAATGCTTGTCTTCTTTTCCATTACTATGACATTTGAATTTCTTGTCACTACAATTCATGTCTTTTCTCAAAAGTCTACCACAGGTAATGGGAAACACCATTTGTGAAAACTCATTCCTCCTGGAAAAAAAGTAAACAAAAGATAGAAAGTAAAATAGACAAATACACAACACCAATATTTATCTTGGTTCACCACAAATGTGGCTACGTTTAGACTCCAGAGTATTGTATTAATGCCAAAAAGATAATAACAAATGAGCAGGAGCAACGTATATAAGTTTTGGACTAACCTGTTTAACTGTCCTTGATGATCTTCTAGGAACGGCTGTAGTCTCAACTTCATGTGTTTCTTCCTCTTGAGAGACTGATAAATCAACAATGTCATCAGTAGTAACTGGCTTTTCTATTTCCAATGGAATGGGTGCATTAGTGGAAATTCTAGAAGATGCCTCCATCTTATTTTTGATATCTATCAACTACGCTTTTGTAATACCCACCATTGCAGTGATGTCTTCCATAATCTTGTTGAATTTCCTTTTTCTTGTTACTTTCTCTTGTTCTCCTATGACTTTCTCATATTTGGAGTGTATGTATGCCCTAATATCCTCTACATGTAATAGGCCTACGGGGGTTTGAGAAAATGCCCCGTTCAGATCATCCTCACAGGATTTGAATGGATGCCTTTTGAATTTGTATCTAGGTTTTTCTACAACATCATAAACTACTAGTGCGTCCATGACTTTTGAAAGAGATTAGGTATAAATACCTTAAATGCGCTCGAATCCAATGTTTGGCTTCACGTGAACAAAAAATCTCTATGCTAGATCACTTTTGATCTCCTTAGTTGTTGATCAACGCATGGTGTAGGAATGAAATCCTTCAAGTCTTTTATCTATCACAAGTTATGTGTATGCATTAAATGCAGGTAGCTCAACTTCACATATCGTCCAGTCAATGCAAAACTCGTGAACATAGAAGATGAATCTTCAAGTGCTGCGATCTCATCCAAAGGCTCCACAACATCTGTACACATCACACCTAAGCTCGCATGAGCTCACTCCACTTATATAGGTGTTGGATAATTTATTTTATCTACATCCAATGTACCCCATAAGGCCATGAGGCCTTCTAGATTGATACTTCAAAGAACTCATCATGCATAGACACAACATCATCAACTATCTCTCCCTGAACCACTACCTTATTTAGAACTTTTACTTTCATTATCTTCTAATCCTCTTATTTCTTGGATTGACTCTCACTTCATTCATGTAATCACTTAGGCTTTTACCACTGTCACTAATATTCTTCCTTACAACCATGGGAGGTGGTCCTTCTGGTTCACTAGATCTCCTTGGTCCTCTTCTGTTGTCATTTCCATTATATCTACAAAACTTCGCAATGTGAACTAGATTTTTACATTTGTAAAAAATAGGTGGTCTTCTTCTTTCTTGGTTTGTTTGTAGCTTACAGTACCTTGTTGTGTGCCAAAAGTTATTGCATTTCTGACATGTAATAGTGGCTGTAGATTCTTCTCTAACATAGTCTTGCTTATACCTGGACTGATCAAGTTTTCTACAATCTTCCTTCTTGTGTCCATACTCATAGAAATTAAAATAGTAGCTGGTAAAGGGCTTGGAGTTACCTTTACTTCTACAATCTCTTTTCATATGTCCAACTTTGTTGCATCTGAAACATCTACCTTTGAAGGGTCTGAACTATTCTCTAGGTTCTTCATTTGTAGGTCTTTCTTCAGGAATAGGTCTTTCCTCATTCTTGGCTTCTTTTGATTCTGCCTGAGCTTTTGAGCTTTCATCTTCATTGGATCCACTTATATATTCTTTAGGCTTTTGTCTTGCTCTTTGTTCATCACTCTTGTCACTGCTTGTGTGTAATTTTTCAATGAGTAGTTTGGCTTGAGTGAGTTCTCCTTTAGTGATTTGATTGTATTTATCCAGTTCCTGATATTTATCCTTGTAGTGGTCAAGTTTTTTCTTTAGTTGTCCAATCTGCAAGTTAGCTTCTTTTAGTGACTCTTCAACTTTGTTTCTTTCATCCTTTTCATGTTGAATCTCTTTGATCGTCAAAAGATTGATTTGTTCTTTTCCTTGCTCCAACTTCTTTACTTTGTCTGGTGTATCATTGTCTAAACCTTCTTTGATCTTCTCCGTAAGGTCTTGTCTCTAATTTTTTACTATCTCAAGCTGTTCTTTAAGTTTCCTCATGAAACCTTATACTCTTCTTAATTTTAATTTTAATTCGCCATTCTCAACTTTCATCTTATCCAGATCTTCAAGTACAGCTTCAAAGTTGTCTTGAAAAACTTCTGAATCCATTTTGATCTCCCTTAAGTTGTTAGAATTTTTCTTCAAGGGCCAATAGCTCTGATACCAATTGTTAGGATTAGGTAATAATGAGAGGGGGGGTGAATCAATATTACAGAACTTAGATCTTTTCTTCTTTAAAAAATTATAAACATTCCAAAGTAATGCAAAAATGAAAAGAGCATATAAGCATAACACATTCATTACACCATAATTTTTTCTTGAGGAAACCTTGGCCAAAGGAAAAACCCCAGTGGGATGGTACCCACAATATGTACTAAAATATAGTATCCCTGTTAGGAGATCTAGCCTTGTTAGGAGTTGATTGTTACATAGTACATTTCCTTGTTAGAGGAATACAAAACCCTATTAGGGGTATATAGAATACTTAGTTAAAGGTGGTGAGCACACTACTCTTACAACCAATACTTGTCTCAAAATAGTTCTCAAAATGGGAACAATACACGCACTTATCTTTCTTAAATAGTTCCAATTGTAGTTCGGCCTCTTACGGATCTCACATCTGATTGATGCTCTTCTATTTGCAAACTTACTCTTCATCATCATCATGCCATACTACGCTTTTACAAAAACACTCCATACTTATACAAAATTAGCCTTCCAATCGGCTTCACAATTGTCATGCAAAACATAGTAATAACTCATGCAAATGTTATCTATGGAGTCAACACTCTTACAATACCAAACAGTCAGCAATATAATTTATTCACCTGTCTTAGCACGTTACCATATTAACTCTTTCTTCCTTAAACTTTGCAACTATTTATACACCTTGTTACAATGTTATACTGCCTTCGCATATCTTCCGAACACTGTATCTCACAAATCTGATTACCAAAAATTATGTGATCTTAACTGAAGCATGTGAGTATCCCAAAATACCTCCAGTTAACTTTTCAAGCCATAATATGTTATGCATCTTTATCGCTGACCAAAACTGTGCCACTGTACCCTATCATACTGATTCTGTACTTAGTCATTTTCATGACTGGACTCTAGTGGCAATCTTCACAACATGCGATCACTCTATCATAAGTGTTGCCAGAAATGAAAACCCTTAAGTGATTCCTAGTACTCCAAAACATCACATGCCAACAACTTTTCTCAAGAGGAGATGTGAGGTAAGTTAGTACCATTGTTGGTAATATCCGCCACAGGAATATAATTTTCTACATGTGTTTCTGTAGACAGTGTGGGAAACTTTGTTTCATGAAAAACCACGTCTCGACTTATTATTTTCTTCTCAATTGGATCTCAAATTATGTAACCAAATTGATCTTCACCATATCCAACGAATATACATGGTTGTGATTTAGGATCCATCTTACTTCGCTTCTCCTTAGGGACATATATGAAAGCCTGACAACCAAAGACTCTAAGATTAGAGTATGAAACTCTTCTTCCTTTCCATTCCTCTTCCGGAATTTGAAAGCTCAACCTTGATGAAGGACTTCGATTTATTAAATAGACTGTTGTATTGCACACTTCAGCCCAAAACTCTTTTCCAAACCTGCATTTGAAAGCATACACCGAGCTTTCTCAAGTATTGTCCTATTAAGCCTTTCTGCTGCCCCATTTTCTTGAGGGGTGTAGGGGACAACTTCCACCTCCATTATTTGTTTTCAAGCATTTAATCTTGTGACCTCTTTGGTTTTCAACAAGAGCTTCAAAAACTTTTAACTTAGAAAATACTTCAGATTTATTTTTCATCATGTATATCCAAAACTTCCTAGTATAATCATCAAGGAAAGTAACGGAATATTTAGCACCTCCTAAGGAGCTTGCTTCGGTAGGACCAAAGACATCCGAGTGCACAAGTTCCAATGGTTTTTCCTTCATGTCATGCTCATCTTTCAAGAAGCTGACCCACTTTTGCTTGCCATAGAGATAATGTTCACAAAAATCCAATTTTTCTGATGGGAGACCTGGTAGTTGATCCCTTTTGAGCATTAACTCTAGTCCTTTCATGCTCATGTGGCCTAATCTTTGATGCCAAAGTGTCGCATTGCTGCCCACAACTGTCATAGCAGCACCTAGTTCGGTAGGCTTTTCAAAGAGATATAGACTACCAACTTTATTGCTCTTGGCAATGATCCTTGAACCCTTGGTAACTTTCCAGGTATCCAAATGAAAGAGTGGATGATATCCTTGTGCAAAGAGCTGACTAACGAAAATCAGATTTCACCTCAACTTGGTAACATGGTGAACATCCTTTAACAACCAATGGCCACCGTCTTCCAGCTGCAACATAATGTCACCTTTTTCAACTATCTCACAAGACTTATTGTCTCCAAGAAAAACATCTCCAAATTGTTCTTCATGGTAATTTGTGAAGCAATCTGTACATGAAGTGGCATGGAAGGAGGCTACAGAATCTATCACCCAAGAATCTGATTTTGTGTCGCTTATAAAAAGAATTAAAATAGTTTCATCTTTCTCATAGGCTGCATTAGCTTCACTATTCCTCACTTTTTTCTTGTGCTTTCTTGTAAGCCCGACAATTTTGTTTTGAGTGGCTAGGTTTATCACAAAACCAACACTCTCCATTCCTACCTCTTAACTTTGATCGATTGGGTGATCTAGATTTTATTTGATTTTAATTATTATTATTATTACCTCTATGATGGCTTCTTCCCCTTCTCTCGATAATGACCATAGTAAGAGCATCACTGGATGGGGTGTCTTTGTTACTTCATCTCATATCTTCACTAAGTAAAGTGACAACCACTTCATTGTAGACTAGCTTCTTCTTCATGTAATTTGAAGTGCTAACAGTTGTAACTATGGGATCCCAACTGTCGGATAGGGAACACAACAAGATGATGGATTTGGCTTCGTCATCTTGTGTCATACCAACCAAGGTTGCTTGACATAATAAAGTGCTCAAATCATTTATATGATTTGACATCGCAGTCCCTTCCTTCATTTTCAGCTTGTAGTCTCTTCATAATGAAGATTTTATTTGCAACCGATACCGTCTCATACATGCTCTAAAGTTTGTCCCAAACTTCTTTTGTTGTCTTTTTGTTCAAGACATTGAACAAGACATTCTGCGATAGAGAAAGAAAGATTGAAGCCATCGCCTTATCATCAATCTTCTTCCAATCTTCATCCAACATCGCAGCTGGTTTCTTAGATTTCCCTTCGATTGTGATTGATAAATCTTGCTTGATCAGCAAGGAATGCATCTGGACTTTCCACAGGCTGAAGTTCTTGCCTGTGAATTTCTCCACTTTTGTATCCTCCATCTTTCTAGAAATTCAACTTTGATTTCCAATCTGCACAACTTGTGCTCTGATACCAATTGAAAGGATTTGAAAGAGAAAAAGTAAACAACAAACACATAGTAAAATAGACAAATACACAACACCAATATTTATCCTGGTTCACCACAAATGTGGCTACGTCCAGACTGCAGAGTATTGTATGAATGTCAAAAAGATATCTACAAATGAGCAAGAGCAGCGTATATAAAGGCTCAAATGATATTACATAATAATGAGTCTTTGAAATTGAAGAGCCACAATAAGTGGGAAATAAATAGTATGACTGTTAGCCTTCACTTCTCACCACTTGGTCTTTAATCTCAAGTTTGGCCATCATGCCTAAAGACCCATAACCATTCAAAGCTATTACTTGTTGGCTTCTTCTTTTAGTATTTTTTTTATCTTTCTCTATTCGGTGGTCCATTGCCTTGGATAGTATATGTCTTTACGCTTGGGCTAGTATGTCTTAACTGTAATCATACAAGGAACATATGATTGACCCATTGAGAGATAAAATTGGCCTGAGGGGCACATTGGAGAATATTGTTCTGTTACAATCTTGTTTCTATCACTAAAACCAAAGGCTCTCTACCACAATCTCTTCAAATCTTGTTAGAGCTATAGAGAAAGTATCCTTTATCGATGATAGTCTGATTAAAAAAAAATGCATGCAATAATCTCCTTTTGACTCATTTGGTCTACTACTCCAACTAAACATGTGAGCGCTGCATGATCTTCATAGAAAGTTTCTCTGATTTGTTTTGGCTTGATAATATCCTCTTTGATGGTTAAATCGATTCATAGGTATCTCACAGTCCTTTATGAAAAAAACAATGTAGAGGACCAAATATGAGATGTTAATGACTTCCAAAACTATCATGTCTAATATAGTCTCAAAGTTCATAATTCTTGCATAGGCCTGACTTAACATCACACTTATTTTATTGTTAGTGCACTGTGTCAGAGAAATAGGAAAAATCTAAACCTTCCCACCTACATATTTTAAGTTTGGAATTCACCCAAAGAAGAGAAGAATCGATTCAACAACCAAGTTTCATAATTGTATTTAAATTCTGTGTGAAAGGAATATTGAGTTGCGGTAAGTTCTTGAACCAATTCGGAGAGTCGCTCAGTTTTGAAACTTTAGAACTATAAACTTCACCTGAAAGTTGGAGTATGACAAAAGATTAGAAGCTTAGAATTTAGTTTGGGAGTTTTGAGAAGGCCTAACCTCCCAAATTTGCATGAGCTTTGAGAAATTTGTGTCAGTTCATTTCACCTCTGAACTGAGAATATATTATTCCTTGTGATGATGACCAGTGGATTACTGCAGCATTGATTTATATAGTTCATCAATTCTAAACTTTGCATGAAATAACATATTTTCAGAATAGAGGACTCGATGGAAACTCTGATCATAATGGGCCTTTGGAGGAGTTTCCTGAGTTCATTCAACTCAAACAATGTCTGAAACAAGCTTTTCATTAATGTCAAGAATCTAGTAAATATTTTCTAAATAATGTGTTAGTTAGGTCCGGTGACAATGCAGAGCATCTTGATCACTAAATTCCCATTAATGTGAACCATCGACAAATCAAGAGTATTGGAACTTTTGAACCATTGAACTTCTGATTTTGAACTCTTTGAACTCCTTGAACTCTTCAAACCTTCGAACCATTGGATGTTCCAAACCATGTGAGCCATTTGAACTCTTTGAACCTGTATTTTTCTTCAAAAATTACTTGAGATGTTGCCTCTCATGAAATGCCATTTTTACAGAATGATAATGAGGAAGATCATTGAGGAAGATTGCAAATTTCACCTTTGAATGCTATTAATGAAATAAGGGCTTGATTTTAAAAATTTAAATTGGGGGACCATAAGTGGGCCAACACAATGAAATGCAAGGAATGCTCCTAATACTTTTAATATTTAATAATGATTGATGATAATGATATGCAACCTTAATAATATGACATAGTAATCAGCAATGATTAATAAAATAAATGACGTTTAATGAATGTTATGCACCTAAATGGTATGCAACTTAAATGAAATATAGCCTAAATGAATTACCTTGTTTTTGTTAAAGTTCATTATACTCCATCTAACCAATCTAAATGGTTCCCTTGTGTTTATAAAAGGGGAACCAAAGATTTGATAAAAGTGGGGAGTAGATTTAGAGGTAGAAGATAGGAATTAGAAAAAGGAGAATTAAAAAATGAAACTGGGATGTAAACATTGTACATAGTATTTTCTAAAATTGAGTAATGAAAAATTTATTTTAAAAAATAGTGTTCAATTTTTATCATTTAAACCAATTTATCAATCATTTAATTTGGTTTATCAAATACACTTTTTTTGTTCTTGTGTGATCATTTTGACTAGTTCCTACTAGAATAGATTAAATTCATTCAAATAGTCATAGTGATAAGAAGGATCTCTTTTGGATTACTAAAGTAGAACCTGGTAATGGAACCTTCCTGGACATTTTTATTAGTTATAAATATTAAAAAGTGGCTAATGGCTTGAGTTAAGCCATCAGAGAGATACACATACCCTTTGGAATTTTTGACTCCATTACCTAATAGATTGGAGGTACTAATCATTAGAACCCAAAATATATAAAAATAATTCAATTACATACACTTTAAATTCCATGTTTTAGGAGTAATGGTAAGAGTAGAGGTTAGATTAAATCATTTTTAGGAAGTTCATGCCATTTTAGAGAAGAAGACTGCAGACAACTATTAGAAGACCATATCTACTTAATCAATATATAGGTACATTTTCCTTGGTCTAGCAGAACCAAAAGAATAGTAAATTGAAACCAAATTGGTTGTTCCATTCATTGGCTCGACTCTATTTCGTAATTTGATCATAGAGCCTAGCATCCTCTTAGAGTTTGGTAGACTTGTGATTTTGAGCTCCAACTCCTTTCATGGATGGTAATCATATAATTACTCCTCTGTATGATTTCACTTGTAGATACTTGGGTGTGCTCTACTCTAGAGTTGTGGGGTTCTCTATATTCCCTAGGGTTTCCCCTCAACACTATAAATTTTCTCTACGTCTATAGCTACTGTATATTTGAATGAAGCCTCTCATCACCTTTCTATTTCAATTATAGATTGTTCTTCAATAAAAATATCTAAAACGGGAAGGTGCACAAAGATGGGGAACAAAAATATGTTGAATGGTCTTTGGAAAATTGCCTTTCCCTTTGTCTCTTTCTCTCTTATTTTGATCAAATTATTCAAAATTGGGTCAAATACTATTTTTGAGAAAGAATATATACAAGAAAAATAACATTTAAGTCAAAGTCGCATTTCAATATGTTTTTTTTTCTTTCTTATACTTTAAGTTATATTTTGTGTTATATTGTTAGAATGTTTGAGAGTGGTTATAGATCTATCCCTATGAATTATAATTAAGATCATATAAATTTTTAAACTTTTAAAATTTCAGTAATTAGGATGCTCATATTAGTATACTATCAATCTCTCTATCTCACTTTCTTTATTTTCCCCAAAATCTAGAGTTATCTCTCTTTATCTCTTTTCTTGCTCACCTCTCTCTCTCTCTCCAATCTTTAGGTCTATCTTACCATCTCTTCCTCTCTCCCTTTCCTTCCCTCTTTACCTCGATCTCTATCCTTGTTTCTCTGGCTCTCTCTCCCCCTCTATTATTGATTATCTCCATTCTATCCATTCTCTTAATTATTGTTTGTCACTCCCACCCTTTGTCCCTTAATCACTAGTGTTGTCATTGTAGATGATGTAAATAGAAGTTGGTGTGAACACTTGGTGCATATTTAATGTTAGTTATCATTGATGGCAATCAAGAAGTCAATTGGTTGTGCACTTGGTTGACTACTTTGAGAAGCAAATAGTTAATCAAATGAAGCAATTAGATAGGTAGTGAATCATGGTCATTTGATGTCATAAAATGAATAGGTACAAATAATATTGTGAAGTACATGATTTTAGTCAAATAGGTAAATAGAGAGTAAGATAGATAAACCAAAAAATTGACTAAGTACAAATCATTGAATAGAGTGAAGTAAGATATTGGAATCAGTAAAAGAAATTGACTTGTAATATAGAGATGTTAAATGGATAAGAGTATTGACAATAGGTGAAAATATTTATGTGAATGTAGCTTAGTATGGCGGATAGGTAACTAATTTGGTTATATTTCAACCAGTCAGCAACAAAGTTCACAGTTTATCAAGATGACATGGATAGATTGGTGAGCGGTAATGAGTTTTGTAGATGCAATGAATCCAAACATTATGAAAGTAAATTATGGTCAATAATGATTCATTTCATTACACTTATTGGGATTGCAACATTGAATGTGTATGATTCCTAGGTGGACTTAGAGAAAATAGGAAATAAGTTTATTTTCTTGGGTATGAAAACATAGATGCAAAAATTAAATAAGGTGGTGAAGGTAAAACGTATTATGGTTGAAGAAATTTTTTTTGATGGTGATTAGGGTTGATGATTGGAACCCTAAACATTTTATTGAGAAAAGGTATAAAGTCTATTTAATGTTTTGGTCAGATAGACAGAAAGAGAGAATGTTGAAGAAACTAAACAGTACAATATTAGCCAAATTTGAAGGGGCAATCAAGTGATTCAATGGAGCGATCATAGAAGGTCAATGCAGAGTAGTGTATGAGATTAAAGGATCTAATTTAGAAAGTATGGGATATTATTGAGGTCATTAATATTGTTTTTTCTTAGTAGCTATAAAAATTTTGTAAATCCTTTAACAAGGTAGTTCTTAGTAGAACTTATTTGTAAATCCCTTAACCGGGTGCACTCTTTAAAAAGTTATAAAAATCCTCTAGCAAGGTAGACTTTAATAGGTCTCTCAATACTCCTAATAGTGTATTAATCACTTCTAACAAGGTGAGTCTCCAGAAGAGAAATTGTAAGTCTTTATGATGCAGGGGCATCCAAGGTTAAGGCAAGGGCATTTTGTGTCCTCGGTAAACTGCATGGAGTGTTTGTGTTTTGGCTGGTTTTACTCGGTTACAGCCTTGACCAACGATCTTGGTCATTGAAGGAACTCGGTAGTCTCTGGCGCTCGGTGAAATTGTTTCTTGGTCATGCCTGCGGTGCTCGGTCGATATTGGTGCTCGGCGATGCCTGATGTGCTTGGTAATTTTACTATTGCTCGGTAGTTCAGACTTACCGACTAGAGTTCTGTGTGATTTGTTGAGCCGACTTGGTGAATTAATTGTTGGTAGCCATTGTCTTGGGCCGACATGCAGAATTAAATGTTTGTATACATTTGTAAGCTGACTTGTATGGCATTTTATTATTTGTTTTGAGGAGTTAAGGGTTTCATCCAGCCGACTTGTGGCTGATGATTAGTATTTAAGGAGGGCATGGGTAGGTGTTTGGAGATAGAATTTTGGGAGAGCTCAGGGACTTGGATACTTAGAAGATCTGGAATTCAAATGCGAAGCCTGAGAGCGAAGTTGTGGAAAAGTTCTTGATGTTCTTGCAGATTAGGTTGTAATTTGATAGTTGCTTGTAGTAGAGCTAGGGTTTTCATACTTGGAGACAAGGAGATTGCTTGGAGGATTTCTCGCTCAAGTTTAGATCTACCTTAGGGTTTCCATCAGCTTCTGATTGTCTTCAGAGCTGAACTAGTTGAGATTGTATTGGATCTGATTGTGGATCTTGCAGAATTGTTTTCTGATTGTAATTGGCCCTAACCCAGAAGGCCTTACAGCTGGGCATGTTAATGAAAATTAGTGTTAAAAAATTACCTTGTGTTACATTATTGAGTAATCCGCTGTGTAATTCTTTTGGCTGCAAGGTTTGGACTATCCTTCATTGGATCCACCATCCTTGAATGCATAACTTTAATAGGGAAAACTTCATAACTGTAGTAAGAAGTTTCTAGGGTGAAAATTCCCACCCTATTTTTTTCCCTTTGAGCAAGGGTTTCCATGATAAAAATCTATTTTTATGTGCAAATGTTACTTGTGTAGGTGAGCTACATGTTTATGTTTTGACTAGAGTTGAATGCATTGTTTATTTACAAGTTTAGTTTTATTGATATTTTGTTTAATCAGTAAAATTATGGTAAGTTTGTAAATACTAATTTACCCCCCTCTCAGTATGTATTAATTCCAATAATTGGTATCAGATCATAGGTTACCTAGAGGAAAAGTTTGGTAAGTTGGGGAGTAGATTTGAGGACAGGGAACGTTATAGGTATGAGAAACAGTTGGAGGAAGCCAATGAGATGATTAAATAATTGAAGAGTAGGCTAAGGGCCTCATTATTAAAAAGAAAATAATTGTTTGCACAACTGAGAGTAAGTCTGGATAACATTGATGAACAATTTGAAAGAAGTGTTAACTATTAGGAAGCTAATGCACCAATAGAAGTATTGATGGAAAATAACAAGATCCTAACTAAAGAAGCAACCAACATGAAAATAGAACAAGAAAGTCAAGCTATAAATATGTGTGAAGTGTTTGAAGGCATGAGAACTACTGAGGATGGAAAAGGACAACTGAAAATGAAAAGAAGAATGTTGAAGAAATGATTAGAGAAAATGATGCTATACTTTAGAGGTTGACACATGAGAACCATGCACTGAATGAACAAATACATGACAACAATGATGAAAACATACAAATGATCACTGAAAATGACAGGCTGAGGTATGAAAATGGACAACTCAAAAAGGATTTGAAGATTTAAAAGGAAGTCAATTAGAAGTTGAAACAATTTGATCAAAGCATGTAGAAAATTGATGAGCAATTGAAGAATAAAAGCCACCCTAAAGATACATATGGTCTAGGATACACTGGTGGAGCATTTGAGAAAGATGAATCTTCAAAATCCAAATACAAGCCATCTCAATAATCACCCAAAGTGAATACAAGTCCAAAAGGTAGGAATCCTACTAAACCCACTTGCTATAGTTGTGCAAAGCCTGGACACACTGCTAATGTATGTAGGAGAAAACTAGTGAATGTTCCAAGAAATAATTACTTTGATGGTTACTGTCATAATTTCAATAAGTATGGTCATCAAGCATATGAATGTAGATCAAGATCCATTAGTAGATCATCTGAAGGAAGATTCAATGGATACTGTTACACATGCAGAAAATTTGGACACAATGTAGAACATTGTAGATCAAGGGTACCATCACCAAGATTTACTAACAAATCGGTGAGTTTTCTAAGAAGAGAAGAAAAAATGAATGTCACATGCACTATATATGGGAAATATGGACACACGGATATGAATTTTTTTATTAAGAAACCCTAGAGATAATGCTGTTAGAAATAGGAAATATTGAGAGGGGGAGTGACTCAGTATTTCAGAAACTTTTACTTTTGCCCACTTATAGATACATGTAATTAACTTGTAACATGCATAATAAATTAAACTGAATAACAAACACAACCATAAAATAAAGGAACTCATAATACCATGTTTGTTCTTGAGGAAACCCCGGCAAAGAGAAAACCCTGGTGGGGATGATACCCACAAATGATCCACTAATCAAAAGTATATGGTTAAAGATATTGACCTTGTTAGGAGTCTATTACATCTGTATAGTGTCTTGGTCCTTGTTAGAGGAATTTAGGCCTTGTTAGAAGCCTAAACCATGTTAGGAGTTGGTATTACAAAATATCAATGTATGCAAGATGAGCCCACTTCCCAAACATGCAATATACAATAATAATCTTCAATACAAAAGATACAATACAAAAACCTTTTACTATTGTTGAATATCTTCAATATTCTGATCTAGCTTATAGACTTCACAAAAATTACTACCAGTTCACATTGTTATGATCATATATCAGATTTTTCATAAGACAACATCAATACATCAATAAAAAATATTTTTTACAAGTTCATTCTCTGTTTACTTCATATTATATAATACTTTCCTTTATACTAGCTATCTCAAATATAGCTTTCTAGTTGGCTTCCATTTTATCCAAACATATTATTAACTCTTTATGCCTTAAGGTTAATATCTAGGATGTCATCCCTAATTAGTTAAGTCATTATTTTGATAAATAAAATAATATCTTAACTCAAATTAATCATTTACTAATTGTTTCCCTGTTCTGGTTGGCTCAACACTATTTTTGTAAAACATTAATATCTTAGTCTATACATGTCATAAAGTCTTGTGCTCTTAGATGTAGCTTCAACATACCTCATATAATTTGTGCTCAAGTTCACATGCACTAAAAATACTTCTATGAACTTCATTGATCAAAGTAGTCTCTATGTAGACAGATAAACATTGTTATACTTAGACATTTTTCTTAAGTTCTCATCCATAACTTCATCTTCAGATCGTGCTATCTTAATAATGAATATATATTTCCATAATAAAAATATCATGATATCCTACTTAGCCAAATTTCCAAAAATCTCTCCATTTGTCATTGGTGGCAATATATGGGAAAATCGGCTAAGTCCCAAAAACTTACAACAAAATTATCAAAAACAAACTTGCAACATTCTATAACGTTGTGTTACATGGTCATTACAAGATTTGCAAAAGTATGTGGATCATAGATATCTACTTAACTTATTCCACCATAGGGTTACTCCTCCTTTGATTATGCTATATCATTTTTTGCATATATCTATACCTTATACATACAAGAGTTTTTCTCATACTATTACTCCCCCTTTGACAAAAATGACAAAGGTGTTAAAAATATGTATATATATATATATATATATATATATATATATATACAGGTCAAAAATTTTGATATACCTTTTGTCTTCAATTTTGTAAAGCTGGAAGGCTTGGAATGCAATCTGTAAAGTTTGGCTTCAAATTTTCAATCTCTTTATCCCATGTAACCTTAATAGAACATGATACACTAAGTAGTGCACATAGCCCATAAGATGCTATCTCAACTGCTCTAAGATTAGGATAGGAAAATTTACCATATGATATCTTTGAGGAAAGCCATTCTTCTAGTTGATTTTGCACATTACTAATCTTCAAATTTAAGTTCTCTCTAAGTAGTGCAAACCTCTTCAACTTTGTTTCCTTTTCATTCTCTAATAATCTTATCTCATCATGTATCTTGCTAAATTTCTTCTCACTATCAGTGATTTTCATGCTAGGATCTTGTAGCTCATTCATTATGACTTGTAGTTCTGCTTCTTTGTTCTTCTACTTCTTTGAAATTTATGAGATATGATTGTGTGATAAGGCACACTGACTATACAATGCTCTTCCTCTCTCCAAACATTTTCTCAACTTCTTAATGCAAACATCAAGGTCATCTAAATCATTCTTAATATTTTGTCAAGTGGATTGGAATAACTATGCACCATGAAGTGTTTGTCGTGAATTCACTGTCAAAAGCTTTGATTACTTCTTTTATCTTATCTTGTGGATAAAATTCACTAATTTGAGTAGATATAATATTTTGAAGCTTATTTGTTAACTCAAGTAGTGATCCCTCCAAGCTCTTTACTTTCTTTTTCTTTCCAGTGATCTTATTTAGGGATGAAATAAACTCTATTCAATCATCATCATCAACTTCAGCTCCCAAATTCTCTAATATTGATTCAATAGGTGACTTAGATGAACTTGTTGCTATGACCTTCTGCAGTGTGACTAACTAAATATGTTGAGGTATAATCTCTATAGTTTTTACCTCTTTTTCTTTACCTTGTTCCTCTTGCACTACTTGTTCTATGACTTCTGTTTGTGTCTCCTCTAGTGCCTTTTTTTCCTCTTCCTTATCCTCTCCCTTTACTTCTTCCTCATCTTCTTCCTCATTTACCATCTCTCCCAAATTGCTAACATCCTCTCCTTGATCTTCAAAAGGATCTTCTTCTTTGTCAATGGTGATACTAGTTCCTTCTACATGCATGGTTTCATAAAAATTAGTATGGTAGGTGGTGTAACTGTGGTTTCTTTCAGACTTCTATTATTATAATGTCTTGGTTAGATTCACTTAAGGCTTCTCTTGATATTGAAGTCATTACTTTTATAACTGCTTCCTTTTTTTTGTTATTAACTTCCTCATAGTTTCCTCCCATAATTATAATTATTCTTTTTATTCTTAGATGGGTGCCAAGACTCTTCATTATCTCCTTGAAGTACTTTTATTCATCTTTGATTTTGTAGAGTTTTCTTACAAACCTCTATCTTATACCTTTATCTTCTTCTATTGCTATCTTGTTCCTGTTAATCAGTTTATCATAAAGATCACTTGGTATCTTATCTTTGATATTTTAAAATTTCTTGTCAGCAAGGATCATGTGCTTGACAACTACATTCTCAAGATTTAGTTTCTCAAAATTGTTGTACTTATGGCAGTATTTGTTTAATTTAGTAAAATATCCATCATTTATGATTAAAGGATTCACTTTCTCAATCTTAGGCTTCCACTTTTTCTTTTTTCTATTGCTCACCTCTTCTTCTCCTTGAGATTGACTTGGAACTTGACCTCTCATTTTCTTAATGGGTGTGGATTCTTCTTCTTGTCCTCTTTTTCTTTCCAGAGGAGAAAATATAGTTTTCTGCCTCTTTCATGGTCCACTAGCCATTTCTTTTACTCTCTTAGAAAGTCTAGTGGAAGTAGATCTCGTAGATTTTCTTGTGGCTACTGGTGGTGGTTTATCTAGTGATATACTCATTTCACTAGGCTCAGTGACATCTTCATCAATATTTTGAACATGAGGTACAAGGGTTTCTTTGGATGCCAAAGGTGGTATAGTTAATACCTCCTTTTGACCAATATCTCTTATAGTTGTTGTTGTCTTCTTTTCAATGTTAAACTCATCCTCAGTCATGCCTATTTCCTTTAATATCTTCTTAATAGTTGTGTCTACCCTTTTGTTAGCTAACTTTTGCAACTGTGATTGGTGTGTTGTCCTTGAAATTTATTCAAATATTCCAAATCTAGGACTTTTGGAATCTAATATGCATTTAAGGATTCTCCTCACATAGCCTTCAATTGCCTCTTTAGACACTTCATAATCTAGAGGGTCTATGAATTCAATTCTTGGTTCTACAGCTTCAATGTATGTAAAGTCTGTATCTACCAAAAAATATATCTCACTTTTGCATTTCTCAACCATTGAAGGTGAAATTCTTGACCTTTTCTTCATTTCATTCTAAAAAGTCTTAATAACAAGTGTGACACTCTCATTTACTTTATCAATTGGGTGTCTAAGATACACCTTGTTAATTATTTCCATTGTACTTCTCTCATCATTCCAATTAGCTCCTATAGTGTAAGGAAAACTTCTCAAAAGGTGGAAAAACATATAGGTCATTAAGGATGAAAATCTGAATTGTGAGTTCTTTTTCTTTTTTATCTTCTCAAGATTTTCAATCAGTTGAATCCTTAGAATTTCACTTATATCAACATCAACTTTATCAACACACATAAGATAGGATTCTTTTACCATACTTGCTTCTATATCATCTTCTCTAGAACCGACACATAACTTGGTAGTCATTATTTTACAAACATACCTAACATCATTCTATTCTATTTTACTTATCACAATACCTCTTCCATTGTATGAAGACTTAGTGTTGTCTAGGACTATTTTCTTCACATTTTTTTCATTTAGAGGAATTTCACCTTTTTTGGATAAACCTGTTACTTCATGAATCAAATCAGCTATGATATCTATCACTCTATCATCCAACCAAAACTTTCCATCATGAATTATGCTCAAAATAATGTTATTCTATTCATCATTCTAGAACTCATAGTGAAACATATACTTGATGATATCTAGTTGACCTAAATGTTTATACCCTTACTTATAGGTCATGTCCTGGTTGTATATTTTATCATATTCTTCATTCATGCTACTATCTCCTACAGTCTCAAATTTTCATTTCAAATATCCTTTTACATCTTCTAAATGCAATACTCTATCTGGAATAGACAATAAAGCTATTCTAGGATCATCCTCAGTAGGTTCTATTGGTTCCCTTCTCACCTTAGGTCTAGGTGTTTCCTTAATTTCATGAACTAGGGATACATCCATGATTGCACTGAAAAATAACTACTCTAATAGTAAGAACTTAGTAAAATACCTTAGAATCACAAATTAGGGCTTCCACGTAGATCTGGAAAAAATCTGTCTCCAAATCCTTCAAATTGCTTTCAACCTTCATTGACCAACTCTCTAAAACTCTTGTAAACTCCTAAATGATAGAATGATATCCAATAAACTACTTTTAGCCATCAAATCCTTCAAGACATTATCATCTCATTAATTGCATAAGTGTATTCATGCCAAAAGGTTGTTGTTGGTTCTTTGCAAAATTCTTTCACTTCATGTTCTCTCATACATGCTTGTAATTTTATGCACTCTTAAGATAGGTTCCTTACATCACTTTCTATCACATATTAACTTCACAAGGCTTGATTCAAGTTCTGCTATATTCTATGCTATTATGGTGCTTAATCTGATGCTTAATTAATGAAATTTGATACTCAATCAGTTTGAGTTGGGTTTAGAATTGATTCAAACTTAATTTCAAATGCTTCACCTGACTGAATTCTTGATATTGTTGATGCACTTGCTTGATCTGTAGCTTTGAAAAATATAACTTCTTCCATTTTATTGTTATTTCCCTTTTGGATGTTGTTGATATCCATATTTCTTTTGCTGTAGTTCACATTTACTATAGGATTAGGATTCCCCACGTTATTCATTCTGCAATATCTTGCTGCGTGACCCATGTTGTTACAAATCTAAAAAACTTTGACATTGTTTCCATATCTCAGTCCTAATTGACTGATCTATGATCTGCAATTTTTGGCAATATGTACAAAATTGTTGCATCTATAACACACAAATCCATTTCTTATATTGTTTGTTTCTCCAGTAGGTCTTTTATCTACAGGGTTAGTATTTCTAAACATTATACTATTATCTTTATTAATAGATCTAGGTTTCTTACAATCAATAGATCTATGACCAAAACCATGACAATTATTAATAACTAGCTCGATATGTTTCAATTGCTTAGCTATACAATCTATTTTCATGTGTCCAAATGAATCACATGTAAAACATCTACCTTTGAATTCATTTCACATTTCTTTAGGTGATTCATCTTTCCTAGGTTGTTTAGGTACATCTTTAGATTGGTTAGACTCAACTTTGTTTTATTTTTCTTCTTCTTTGTTATCAAGTTGTTGAATTTTTGGATCTAGTTCTTTACATTCTTCAATCTTCTTTTAGAATTTTTCTTTGAAATATCCAAGACCAGTTTTATCATAAGAAGGTTTCTAATAAGAAATTTGTTCATCAATCATTTCACTGCTGAAATATAATGTTTCAAGATGTTGCTTGGATTGAGTTAGTTATCCTCTCACAATTGTATTGTACTTCTCAAGTTCAGCATACAATAACTTTGTAGTCTCGAGTTCATATGTTACTTTGGTAAGTTTAGACCTTAGATCTACATTTTCAGACTTCAAATCCGATTCAAATTTGTTATTATCATCTTTTAAGCTCAACTTTAGATCTACAATATTTAGTTCATGCTTTAGGATCTCATTTTATTTTGTTAGTTTTGAAACTTCATCACTATCCTTGATCTGATTTATAGGTTCTTTCTTTGATTTATGATCTTCTATCTTGTCTTTTAGTTTCTCAATGTAGTCTTTTGCACTTTCATATTTGTTCTTCAGAGTATCTCTTTCATCAGTAAGACTATCAATCTTCTCAAGAGCTTCTTCTAGGTTTTTTTGCAACTGATCCATATCCATAGAGATCTTACTCAAGATATTAGGCCTTCTCTGAGTAACTATGCTCTAATACCAATTGTTAGAAATAGGAAATATTGAGAGGGGGGCTGAATCAGTATTTCACAAACTTTTACTTTTTCCCACTTATGGATATATGTAATTAACTTGTAATTTGCATAAGAAACTAAAATAAATAAAATGAATAAAAAACACAACCATAAAATAAAGGAACTCATAACACCATGTTTGTTTTTGAGAAAACCCTAGCCAAGCAAAAACCCTGGTGGGGGTGATACCCAAAAATGATCCACTAATCAAAAGTGTCTGGTTAAATATATTGACCCTGTTAGGAGTCTATTACATCCACATAGTGTCTTGGTCCTTGTTAGAGGACTTTAGGCCTTGTTATAAGCCTCAACCCTATTAGGAGTTGGTATTACAAAATATGAATGTATGAAAGATGAGCCCATTTCCCAAACATGCAATATACAATAATAATCTTTAGTACAAAAGATAGAATACAAAAACCTTTTACTGCTACTGAATATCTTCAATATTTTGATCTAGCTTGTAGGCTCTTCACAAAACTTGCTATCAGTTCACACTATTCTGATCATATATCTGATTTCACATAATACAACATCAATACATCAATAAAAAATATTTCTTACAAATTTTGATTAGTCTCTCTTTTTACTTTGCATTACATAATACTTTCCTTTATACCATCTATCTCAAGTATAGCTTTCCAATTAGCTTCCATGTTATCAAAACATAATATTAAATCTTTATGCCTTAGGGTTAACATCTAGGATGTTGTCCCTAATTAGTTAAGTCATTATTTTAATAAAAAAATAAATCCCTTAACTAAAATTAATCATTTACTAATCGCTGCCCTATTTTGGTCAACTCGGCACTATTTCTATAAAACATTAATATCTTAGTCCGTACATGTCGTATAGAGTTGCGCTCTTAGATGTAGCTTCAACATACCTCATATAATCTATTATCAAGTTTGTATACACTAGAAATACTTCTATGAACTTCCCTGATCAAATTAGTCTATGTGTAGACAAATAAATGTTGTTATACTTAGACAATTTTCTTAAGTTCTCATCCAGAACCTCATCCTCAGATCATGTTGTCTTAATACTGAATATATTTTTCTATAATGACAACATCATGATATGCTACTTAGCCAAATTTCCAACAAATTCTCAACCCTAGAGGACAATATGTATGGCATGTTTTTATTTTCACAAGGTTGGACATCTAGCAAGAGATTATAGGTATACAAACTAGTCACTAAATAATGATTATAGGAAAGGTAAAAAGATTGTTAATCCTGAGATGAAGACAATGTGAATTAAGAAAGGTGAAATCAATCATTCTAAATTGCTAGATAGCTCCACAACATCAAGAAGTGTGGATAATTATTCATTAAATTAAGAAATCAGTAATACTTAGGGGGAGAACTTCATTGTAACATCAATAAAATGACCCCCTTATGAATATGGGTTGTAAGATCTATCAAAATTTTGAGATGTATTATGATTTCATGAAGTTATGATGATAGTTTTATGATCTGTAAAGATTGATATGACTAAAGATGATTATTTTCAAGTATAAGTTAGTCTAGGTATCAACTAGTATGGGGAATGAGTAAGGGTAATTGGTTAAGAGTGTTTATTGCACTATCTTATATCTGTGAGAAATATTTGTTACAATATAGTTATGAAAATTAAAGTCATTTGACACTTTACGATTTGGTGAAATCAATTGAGAGATTCTGACAAAATTTCAGAGCAAACACTAAGTGCAATCTAAGATGGAGTAGTTGAGATTTGTGATTGATTCAAGAATTTGAAGAAACCCTAGCCGCTAGTTAAGTAGAGTATTTTTAGCTCAATCCTATGAAGAAAACTTCAAGTGGGATCATCTTAATCTCATGGCTAGCAACATAGAAAATCCTAGATTGATTGAGGTTGATCAAAGTACAAGTTGCATCCAATGAAAGAAAATGAGGTTGATAAAGTTGGATCCCTATCTTTGATACCTCTACAAGTGCTATTAATCAAATGCATCAGGACTTTTATCCATTGAAATATTAAGGATCTAGGAAATGATCAAATTGTGAAGGAATACAACATGTGTGTCAGTGGAGTACTGAAGGACAAATTCAAACACTTGGAAACTGAGTGTTTAATAAATTGCATGCATATGAAAATGGAGTTCAACATAGAATGGGTATAATATGTTTTGAGAAAATTCCATGAAAATTCATTTGGTTGGACATACCTATTAAAATCATTAAGGAAATGATCCATATGGTCGCATGATTCATGACTGATGGAGAACCCTACACACTAAGGAATCTCGCAACTCGTGAAGTGATGTGGTTGAAAAAATTAAAACAAGATCCTAGAGAGATGATGATAGTTACATTAAAGATCCATAGGTCAGATTTGTATCAACAATAATAGGCTACAAGTTGTATCAATCTAGTAGATTAAATAGTATACCAAGTTGTGCAATTCATGTTGCATACATAATTATGAAAGAAGGGATAAAATATAACCTATCCGATATGGTGGGAAGTCAACTATTAGAAAATATAAAAATAATTCAAAAGGACAAGAAGAAATCACTAAAATATGACACACTCGTGGTATTTTTATTCTTTTATGTGCAAAATTTCTTTCCCAGTAAAGGTCATGTAATTTGGAAAACTAATAGACCTTCTATTTATCAAATGAGTGATTATATTCAGGAGTTAGGAGATAACTTCAATAATACCATGTGGGGATACTTAAAAAACTTTCAGGATAGAATTTATAAGAGGATTAGGATCCCAACACATATAGTTGAAGGTATAAGGACACAATGTGTTTCATGGTTGATACTGATTCTTGTATCATCCAAGAAATTGATCCCAAAAATTCATGGGGACCTCCTATCGGATATGAAGTGGATGAAAATATATTAGTACTACACATAGATTCAATGCTAACAAAACTATTAGACTGGTCAACACCTAGGTTTGGAACATATGAAGACGCCTATGTAAGGATACACTTAGAATTGAAGAAACCTAGAATTGAGAGAAAAACAAGGAAAATGATCAGTCACCTAGAGCATAAATTTGTCACAAGAGAGGGTAGTAGTGCAGAGGGAGAGTCACAAAACATACCTGAGGTATATGCCAAGAAGAAAGGCATATCGGTGACAAAGAAATCCTTATCATCTATTGTAGATGTAGCAGAAGAAGTACATGTACTAGTGAAACCTACCCCCAAAGCTTATAAAAAAAGAAACAACAAGAAAATAGTAGATGATGAGATAACTGATTTAGATAAGAAAATATCTCAAGTAGCCAAGAAGGGTAGTTCTTAGAGGATAATATCCATCATTGAAGAAGTGGCTAAAGCGATAAGTGAACATGTAATAATTATAAGTATTAGTGAGAATAAATACAAAGTTATGACTGATGATCAGAAGAAACTATTAGAAGATGTTATCATTAAACATCTACATAAATTTATCAAACTATTATTGGAGCTGAAAACTCATATTCCTGAGGAACTATATCAAAAGGTTGATGCAAGATGGAAATATGTTTTGCAAACAGACAGGGAGATTAGAGAAAGAACTCTTGTAATAACTGTTCCTAATATCTCAACATTATAAATTGATGAAGCTCTAAAGGAGAATGTCAATAAATTCAAAATAAGAGGCAGGGCTGCAAAAATCTTGGTAAATAAATCATAGGAAGTGGAGAATGAGGAAATTGACATATGGAAGAAAGTTTTCAACATTGGGCAAAAGGAACCCCAATGGGACACATATGTGAGTACACAATAGGTGGATGACACCTTTAGCCTAAATCAATTTATTGGAAATGTAATGTCAAGTATACAAAGTCATATTGAATAAATTGAAAGGATTAACTTGACGAAGGACACCGTAGATGAAGTTATCATTGAGGACATCACATACAAACCACCATGTCTTGATGATACTTTGGACATTGTTAATTTAACATCCAATGCAAACTTTGTTGGATATTGATGTGATGGATGTGGATAGAACACAAGTGGTAGTAGAAGATAAGGAAAATAATGATGATCCAGAGAATAATACAAGTGTGGTGACTTGACAATATGTTATGGACCCTTCCACCTCTCAAATTACTCCTACTACATAGAAAAAAAATGATAATCCTACCAACTAAAAGGAAACAAAGAAGGAGAGTGAACAAAATACTACTGATGTGCATAATCTAGTTAAGGACAAAGAAGAGTCAAAACACCCAGATACACCTAGTGTATCTCAATCTAAAACCCAAATAGGTGAGAAGTCAAGAAGAAGAAGAAGAATAAGAAGAAGTGATACCAACCATTGATATCACTAAACTTAAACCAAGGAGCTAATGAAGTATTCAAATAAATTTATGCTCAAGGTAGAAAGATACAAAGCAAAACAAAAGAAGAGAAAGGCCAAAGTCTTTAGAAAGGCAAGAGATATACTATTTGACATAGTCCTTGATTTTGACTATGATGATGATGCCCCCATCATTGATCAACTTGAAGTAATTTTAGAAGAAATCAATGATCCTGATCATGATGTAGAGGAGGCAATGTTACAAATGGGTGAGAAAAGATTGGAAAATAAAATGTTGTACAAGTTACTTGAGAGAATTTACATTGATAAAGTGGCATTGTTTAATCTTGTCAAACAACTAAAGGAGAAATTGAAAGAAGCCGGTCAATTACTTGTAAATACCCCTCATTTCACTAAGGAGATAAAGGACAAGAGAGATAAAGAAGAACATGAATTGATGAACATTACAAATACTCTAGATCCTACAACCAGTCCAGTATCATTGTATAGCTTGAAGGTCAAAGAGGTTACCTATCAAGTGAGATAGGTACAAGAAGAGGAAGAGAAATAGGTAATGACTCTATTAGAGTTACAATCATTCTTAATACCCACAATGGACATACTACAACAAAACATCAAAAAAGAAGAAGGCTTCATAGAAAATCCTAGTATGAGTATCTTGGAAAATATGGAGGAGTTAGCATCTGGACTAAATGGAAAAATTATATTTTTGGAGACACTAAAGGAGTCTTGGCAACAATCTATTGATTTTGCAAAAGAAAACTACAAGGATATTTTTTCCAAACTATAAGTATATTATGAGATGAAAATTTTGATGTATATACTAGTGTATATACCTTTGGAGTTATTTTCAAAGGGGAGATAATATGATAGTATATAAAAGGGTAGATAATAATATAGTGTTATCATACTAGGGTTTGTGAGGCAAAAATTGGGCAACAACTCTTGTTCATATCTAGTAAGGATCCTTCAATTTATGTGAGTAGTGAGTATAATTTAGGGAAAAATAAAATTAAGGAATGGCCAAGACATGAAAAGAATGATGCCATGTCTCTCCCCAAATCACAAATTGTACATCCCATGGCCCATCTTTCTATAAATTCCCAAAAGATTAAGTTGGGGGATGATGTTATACAAGAGGTGTATGATAATGTGACATTTTTTTACCTAAGACATGGCTTGATTGGATCTTTTAAAGGATATTATAGAAGTCCAGTATATCTACATTAATGGATTTAAATAACCTATCATCATATTCTTATGTGAGATATTCTAATTCACCCATGTGGAAGGAAATTCTTTGTTTCTATTTTTTATCAGGTCAAGGATTAATGTGTTTTTCTCTATGACTATTAATCATAACAAAATGGGAACCAACTAATGTTGAAACCATGGCACCTGTCATTTAATCCAATTATTGAAAATTTATTTTTAATTCCTTCTTGGATAAGATTGTTATCTTCCTTTATAGTGGTTTGATTCCTATTTTGAAGCCAATGGTAACTCTTTGGAGAAATTTCTAGTAGTCGATGAGGGTAATTTAGGGTATCTTCATACTATATATGCTTACATATTGGTTAATATTGACACAACTAAGGATCTCTCTACTGATATCTTCCTGAACACTGAGCATAGGTATTGGACTAAGATTTTAGATAATGAGGGTATACCATTTAGTTATTACAAATGTTACAATATTGGTAATGTTAGATAATTGAGAGGGGGGGTGAATCAATTAAGTATAGTTATCCCAGAGTCCCAAATCTCCCCAATGTATATACTCAAACTTTTTAATCAAATAATCAACTTAGTAAGATATCGACAATGTCTTTGTCTTCATCTACGAATTGATAGTAAATTCAATACTATGTTTATCGATCTATATAGTTATGAACATGTGTAAAGAAAAATAATAATTGAACACATCAAACACACCTAACACATATATTTTTAATGTGGAAACCCTGTTAGGGGAAAAACCACCTAGGACTGATAACCCAAAATAATTCACTCTTCTAAAGTGAGCTCGGTTACGAGCCAACCTTGTTAAAGGTTACCAAACACACTATAAGGTGTGACCTGGTTAGAGGATTTATCACTAACAGTTCTCCCTTGACCAACATTCATTATGGGGACAACAAGAAAACGATAAACATTTATTGAATTTCATATTGAAATAAAAAAGATTGTTAAGTCCCACTCGGTTAAGAGATTTTGATGTAACAATAGTTAAATTGATATAGTTATGATCTGATTCAAATACAACTATAATTTGCATATTTTCAAATCTATGCTAAGCTCAAAATACATCCTTTGATCAATTAACAATTCAATCCTTCATATCCTCCAACTTTATTCCACTCAGTGTATGCTTCTATGATGCTCGTTAATGTCTCCAATTCAACTCGGTTTTTTCTTCAACCAGTTTGATTAGTGGTGCATCAAAAAATTCCTTTCACATGAATTATCCTATAGCAACAATAATCCCAGACTCAATAATGAATCCCAAGTCTCCTTAAATAGACATCATAAACTATTTTCCTTTTATCCGTTAGATTTTGCCTCTGAATCTTCATCATTAATTTTTCCTCTTTAACCTTCCTTGGTAGTTGTGTCAATCACACATTTCATTCTCCTTCATCTCATCATTCCTGAATTTTTTCAACCATTAGACCATCATAACAAACTTTTATCTTCTTCCTCAAAATCATAAGAAATTGTCCAACTCATCAATTTAGACGGCTGTTATAAACTTTAATTGTTTCTTTCACTGGATCAATAAAAAATGTGTTGGTGATTACCTGCTCAGTTAATCCTATACTTGTGTGTGTGAAAATTGTACCTGATCTGTAGACACAACACTCAGTAAAACATTAGAGGTTAGTGATAATCAAAATTGTGCAAAATTGAAAGCTATCTAACCAAGCAATTTACTGCCTTCTAATAGGTGCGAGATTAATGTTCTCAGATTGTAATCGAGATCAGTGACCTAGACGACACCTAAATGAAGGATTTGAATGCAATTCTAGATATGGAATAAATGCAATTAATCTATATTTTTGATATTTTCTATGCAATAAGAATGATAAATTGATATGATATGAATGCTATTGAAAACTGATATGCTATGCTAATCTAACAATGATATGAAATATGAATGCAAAAATAAGATTGATCTCACAAAAATGTCGATTCGCAAGAGCTTTGATTCTTCAATTCCAATTCTCCAGCGTGATTGTGCAAAATATGAGATGATTTGTGAAGAGCTAAAGCCTTAATTTATAGAAATCCAGGGCTTTGGAGGTGCATGAGAAAAAGCCATAAATCACTCAAATTAACTCATCTTGATTTTTGAGTTATCTGATCATAAAAGATAGTTAATTCTCAAAATCATGCAAAAACAACTTTTTAACTCAAATTAGAGTTTAGATCAGCTTTTTGAACTCCAAAAGGATGTTGAGTTCCAAAAAGTCAATAACTTGCATTGATTTTCTGATTTGGAGTTTAACTGTTTCTTTTGAATATGCATAATAATTAAGAATTAAATAAATAAATAAAGTGATTTATCCTCAACTCAACTGATTTTTGAAAATAAATAATTAATTTATGGGTTAATTAACTATTTATTCAAACTTTTATTAAAAATTATACTATTAAATAATGACAACATGCTTTAATTAATTAAATAAGAATTTAATCAATTAAAGATAGGAATTTTGATTTATTGTCAAAATTAAATAATACAATTAATAATAGATAGAATTAAATTTAATTACATAATTAAGTGGCAAATATTAAATCTAATTAATTAAATATGAAAATATTCAATTAATCAAACTTAGGATAAATGTGATTTATCGCCAAATAATCATTAAATTAAAGATAATTAAGATAATTAGGAATATTACTAGGAATATTCCCCGATGCAGAATTTAAGATAATCAATTATGATTCGATGATGTTTAGATGTGCCTTAGATTAGGACTTTGATGTCGATTTCGTTCGAATTGAAGATGTAGGAGATTAATGAACTTATAGCCCATTTTTGGGGTATTACATTTTGCCCCTCTTTGAATTACTGTGCGAAGCGCAGTGGTTCAAAGATAGTCTGTGTTTGATAAAGATATGAAACTGATGTTTGAAATTGATAATTGATATGAGATAGAAGCTGATTGATATTGATTTGATATGAAGATAATAGGTCCTGAATGACCAAAGATAATGTTCACTATAACAGAAAATGAACCTATGATTGCGAAAAAGTGTCAAAATGCCTGATTCTGAACCTTAGGATTGATAAGAAGTGAGTGACCCGTTCTAGACTCGATTGTCTTAGCAGAACTAGTAGGTATCACATCAAAATCCTTCAGTTGCCGAAGAACCAAGGAAAGAACACTATGATCTGATGGTTGCAAAAGCTAATACAGTTTACAAGATTAGGAGAATACCGAATTGATATGGATCGATGAATCTGATATGCCCCAAGTGATGATAGATTTGCCCCGAGCGATGAGGACTTTTGATGAATCAGTAACTAGACGTGATTGTTGTCTTGATCACTGATGAAAGATATTGATAGATTTGATCGATAGAATTTGATTTACAGACTTTGAATGATGTGCAATACCATGCCCCCTTCGGGATTAAAATTGAAATCTGACAAGAAAAGTCAGCGTTGATAGTTTAGAAGCATGTTAATTGATTTGAGAAGTGGTTAGATACGTTTGAGAATGCATTCTACATTGTTTGGAGGTCCTGGAGACCGAGTTTGACTAGGTTTGACCATGAGTTGACCATGGTTGACCAAGTTGAAATTTTGATAGTGTGATGTAAGATAATCAGTTAAGTTGAATACTAGATTTCTGTGATGATTGAATGTTGATTATGCAAGTAGTTAATAATATGAATGATCTCAGATTTGAATTTTGATCCCGAAAGAGGATTCTACTTGCTATTTCATTGGAGGAACCTTCGTGTGAGATTCAACTCTTGTTAGACTTGAAGATGCGATTTGAAGAATCATTTAAGCATTGAAGTTCGTTTAATCATTGTGAGATCATGTAAACATGCAAAATGCAATGAGACATGCAAAATGAAATGCAACCTAAGACCTAGGACCTAGTCACTGATCATGTGTCAATTTGTTATCATCATTGAACTTTTAGGTAACCGGATAAATCAATACAATGCCCACTAGCCATGAAACCATAGACATATGAATATCAATTTGTATGCGCAAGAATCAATACAACACCCACTGGTCAAACAACCATGGATATATGAATATTGATTTTGTTTTCGAAATGTCGGATTAGATATAAGCACCAAGGCACAAGCGCCAGGATGACCTAAATATAATGTCCATTTTGATATAGCAATTTGTACAAGCATCAAAACATACACGTCGTGATGACCTGAGTACGCCTTGCATTGCAAACACATCAAACAGTCAAGAGATCATTCTAAATCCAATGTGAATTACCCGTAGTGACCCTTTATCGTTCACATCCTTAGGCAAGATTGTGTTCCACAGTAGGAGAAAGAACTTACTCAAAAAGATAATAGTTAGATCAAACTTCCTTGAATTGTCTGGGTATCAATGGTCGAGGTACGCATGGCCATCCAATTCGAGATAGAGGCTCTTACAGTCGGACACCATTTCAATCCAAAATTTCCAAAGTCGTTAGATTTTCACATACAAGCAGAAGACAAAGAAAAGATTATGCCCCCAGTCATCACTCTCTAAATCCTGTAAAGGACATCATCGAAGAGCTCGAAGGGACACAATATGCAAAAATCTCAATGCGAATCAGTAAGCATACAAGGAGATAAAAGCATGAAAAGCACAGATTGTTTTCAGTTTGAGTTTGATGTTTGATTGTTGTTAATGCAAAATCCTTTCTGGAGACGAGACAATTGACTGACTCAACTTGAAGCTTCAAAGGACTCTGAGTGGATATGACATGTCTAAGATACATTGGAGACTATAAGATATGACATTGATTGCCCCCAAGTTTGAACATTGATAGGATACAGACGCTTGAGCTGATTGGTGTACAGACCGACTTATTGAAACCAGGATATGCAGAAACAAACCGGGAGATATGTACAAACTAAAGCAAGACGGAAAGCTGGGAAAGACCAAGATTGTGCTGATAGATGGAGCATTTTGGAACAAGTGGTGCCTGTTTGCCGAGTTTTCACCATCTTGGTAGAGATTCTATTTTTGCTACCGAGGTGCCTGTTTCCAGGTTTTCACCAAGGCACTTTTTTTTTTTTTTTTTCATTTTTTTGTATTTTTCATTTTTTCAATTTTTTTGTACTTTTGATATTTTTTGATTTTTTTTGTGAATCATCAAGGTACCTATTGCTAGGTTTTCACCAAGATGTTCATTTTTTCAGGACTTTTTCCGATTTTTAAGATTTTTTTCAGGACATTTTACCAAGCACTAAATGCCTTAGGCGTAGAATTTCTTCAGATGGAGAACGTTGATTGGTTCTCGGAGCTGTTCTCCTTCAGTCGTTGAGAGTTGATAGGCACCAGAGCCAAAAGTAGCAGTGATAACAAAGGGACCTAACCAATTGGGTTCGAACTTCCCCTTGCGTTCTCGATGTGATTGATTTTTAGGATTTTCTCTCAACACTAGATCACCAACCTAAAATTCTCTATGTCTAACTTTCTTGTTGTAGCCTCTAGACATTCTTTTCTGATACACTCTGAGATGATCATACGCTACTTGTCTGCGCTCATCTAGTAGTTCAAGTTCTTGTAACCTCGACACTTTGTAGTCTTCATCAGTGACAAGTCCATGCATTCTGATCCTGAGTGATGGGATTTCAACCTCAATAGGCAGTACCGCTTCAGACCCATAAACTAAAGCGAAAGGTGTAGCCCCTGTAGGCGTTCTGATACTAGTTCTGTATGCCCAGAGAGCTGGATTGATCATCAGATGCCAGTCTCTTCCTGTTTTATTCACTGTTCTATGCAAGATCTTCAGGAGATTTTTGTTTGAAGCCTCAGCTTGTCCGTTCCCTTGAGGATAGTAGATAGATGACCAATGTTGAGTAATTTTGAACTTGGCACATAAGTCATCTAGGTCCTTGTTTTTGAATTGTCCCCCGTTATCTGTGATTATAGAGTGAGGGATCCCATATCTGCAAATGATGTAATTCAAAATGAACATAGAGATCTGTTTCCCCGTTGCTTGTGTTAGAGGAACTACTTCTACCCATTTTGTAAAATAATCTGTAGCTGTGATTATATGGGTATGTCCATTAGAAGAGTGCGGATGGATAGCACCCATGAGATCAAATGCCCATTGTTGAAAAGGCCATTGTGTAGTAAAGGGAATCAGATCTCTCCCTGGAGCATGAATCAAGTTGCCATGTACTTGACACTGTTGACATTTTTTAGCAAATTTAATAGCTTCTTTTTCCATTTCAGGCCAATAATACCCAGCCCTAATAAGTTT
The DNA here is from genome assembly GCA_027943335.1 of Chamaecyparis obtusa. Lineage (NCBI taxonomy): Eukaryota > Viridiplantae > Streptophyta > Pinopsida > Cupressales > Cupressaceae > Chamaecyparis > Chamaecyparis obtusa. The sequence goes on along the minus strand of BSBK01006866.1, from coordinate 323,396 downwards.
TCAAGCTAACGTTAACCCGTTTGAGTGTGACCCACATATACCCTCGTGGACTTCCTCTAATGCACGTTGAGACTCTTCTCGTTCTAAACATCTAAGCAGTGTACCATCTAGACCTCGTTTGTACAGATCATTACCAATGATGACATATCGAGATGCGGATCGGATAAGGTTTTGTTTCTCAAAACGGTTAAAGGACTCAGGGATGATTTGGTCGTGGAGATAGGAGAACAAATTTTTGTAGCGAGATGAGTCATAACTTACAACAGTGCAGATCATGTGGGTTTCAGGGGAGTCATATGCAGGATAGGATAGGGCTTCCACCAGGAACTCGTAGCGTAGTTCATGTTCAGGCTGTTGTAAAAGAATAGATAATGTTGCCATTGCATCAGCAGCCTTATTCTCCATTCTGGGTATTTGCTCAAATGTGATAGAGATGAAGTATTTCTTTAGATCATCGACCATTCTCTTGTAAGGAATGAGCTTTTCATCTTTGGTTTGGTACACATCATTGACCTGGTGGATGACCAGTTGTGAGTCTCCATGAATGTGCATCTCTGTAACTCTCCACTGTATTACCATTTTCATACCATTGAGAAGTGCCTCATATTCAGCAATATTGTTTGTGCAAGGAAACTTTAATCTGAATGCTTTGGGTATCGAGTATCCTTGAGGAGTAATGAACAATATGCCTGCTCTGGATCCATTCTGTGTGTAGGAGCCATCAAAGAATAATCGCCATGCTCTAGAAGAGAGGTGCATGATAGAGGAATCGGGAAATTCCATTTGCATGGGTGTATCATCAAACAATGGTGCTTCAGCTAATTGATCAGCAATGACCCGTCCTTTGATAGCTTTTCTTTCAACATATTCAATGTCAAATTCACTCAAGAGCATGACCCATTTAGCTAGTCTACCTGTGAGGGCAGCTTTGCTTAGGAGATATTTCAGTGGATCAATTTTAGCTACCAAATGAGTAGTATGAGCTAACATGTAGTGTCTCAATTTCTGTGATGCAAAGATCACAGCGAGACAGGCCTTCTCTATCATTGAGTAGTTCTTCTCATAGGCCACTAAAGTTCAGCTGATATAGTAGATGGCTCTTTCTTTCTTGTTCTCATCATGTTGTGCTAGCAATGCCCCCAGTGATGTATCTGTTGCGGAGACATATAATATTAATGGCTTCCCATGAATAGGAGGCATCAATATAGGTGGATTTGATAGATACTTCTTGATATGTTTAAAGTTGTTCTCGCATTCTTCATTCCATGCAAAGGTCACACCTTTATGTAATGTTTTTGTAAAAGGCTGTGAGATGTCCGCTAGCTGTGATATGAATCTTCTGATAGATTGAACTCTGCCTTGCAATGTCCTCATTTGACTGATATTTGTGGGAGGTTGCATCTCTATTATAGCCTTGACCTTAGCTGGATCAACTTCAATGCCTTTCTTGGAGACGATGTATCCTAGGAGCTTTCCAGAAGTGACTCCAAAAGCACACTTTTTAGGATTTAGTCGAAGACTAAATTTTTCCATTCTGTCGAGGATCATGCTCAAGTCTGTTAGATGTTCAGTTCTAATCATGGATTTTGCCAAGGTATCATCTACGTAATCCTCCATTGTTCTATGCATCATATCATGAAAAATAGATGTCATTGCTCTTTGATATGTAGCTCCAGCATTTTTGAGTCCGAATGGCATAACATTCCAACAGAAAGTTCCCCACGCACATGTGAAAGCTGTTTTCTCTTGATCTTCTAGAGCAATTTTGATTTGGTTGTATCCAGAAAAGCCATCCATTAAGGAATACATTTCATAGCCCGCAGTCATGTCTACTATCATATCAATGTTAGGTAGTGGAAAGTCATCCTTAGGGCATGCTCTGTTCACATCTCTAAAGTCCGTGCACACTCTGATTGAACCATCTGGTTTTGAAACAGGTACAATGTTGGAAATCCACTTAGCATAGTCGATGACACGGATGAATCCATCTTTTAGGAGTTTTTCTAGTTCTACTTTGACTAAGAGTGCGACATGAGGATGCATCTTTCTCAATTTTTGTTTGATTGGTTTTACTCCGGGAGCAATGGATAGATGGTGCATAATGAGATTGGGATCCAATCCTGGCATATCTGAATATTTCCATGCAAAGTTGATCTTTTTCTCTGATAAGAAGGTAGTGAAATTTTGTTTCTCTTCGTCTGATAGAGATTGTGCTACATGTACCAATTGTGGTTCCTCTGTTGTACCCAAATTGATGGATTGAGTTGGCTCAATCAGAACTGGAGATCTATCCTGTAAATGACTTGGAAGGACATCAAATATCTCATCCTTAGGTGCCTCAAAGAGGTTTTCACCTTCAGATACATCTTTTCTTTTTACTTTTGTCGGTTCTGAGACTGCCACAAAGTGGTTTTCACCCTCAGAACTCTTTTTCTTTTTCCTTTTACTCTTGTTTTTCTGACTAAGATATTTGATGTCCGACTCGGTCATGCTGACACTCGGTTCACTGATGGAAGTACTCATAGGCTCAACTACATTGAGGTAGCAGGCAAGGGCATAGTCATTTGGGAAGGTATACATACCATGGTTTGGGTTGGTGGAAGTTTGGTCGATAAGATCAGGGTGTTGGATAGTCAAAGTGGGAAAGGCTTGGGATATGGTGTTCACGGATGTGGATATGTCATCATTGGTCCTAACCTGACGCTCAAGTTCAAAGGTGATATTATAGCTCAGAATGTTCAATTCGTGAATAGGCTCAACATCATCATAGGAGTCCTCTTCAGCCATAGGTGGATCAGACACGTTAAGTTCATTGTTTCGCTCTAGACCTACGTTGGGTTGAGAGACATATTGGTGAATAACATCAATAGATTTCTCTGTTATAAGCTCATCTTCTTTTGGAATGGCACCCCATTCATAATCATTTGACTCATCTTCTGATTCAGAATCTCTAGGAAATCTTAGAAAGTGCATGAAATCAGGATGAATACCCCAAGAAGGATTACCCTCAGTCTCTGACTTGAATTCATATTCATGGGAATCAGTGTCAGAATAACTACCCCCTGCTTCTCGATCAGTTTGATTGCCTTCGAGATTGGCTGGTTCTTGTGGTACAACCATCTCTTGCACTACAGTAGGCTCTTGTGTTTCTACTACATTAATTCTTCTGATAGGATCATCTGTATCATCAAGAAGATCTTTGATCTCTTTAGGCAATTTTTCATAGGGGATAAGCTCAGAGCTATCTGAATCATCATCAGAGGGTTCTGTTTCTTCTTTCTTAAGAAGGGGTTCTCCTGGTGCAATTTGTTCTATGACATGAGAACAACCACCTTTGAGATGATAGGGTTTCTTCTTAAACCCTATGCCACCAGTATCTTTTTTGGCTCGACCAATATGTGAAATGGGGGTCACAAGACCCTTTCCCCTAATTCCTAGAGGTCCTTGACCAGAATATCCCATCTTGGCTATCAATTTGTTTCCTGGACCATATGAATTAGAAGGGACTGTAGGTGCTATAGATTCACTAGGTTGAACAATTTTAGATTCAGAATCCTCTTTATATAGCCATGCCAGCACAGCTTCATCCTCTTCAAATTCTTGTTTAGATACTTGCTCCACCACAAAATGTCTTTTGTATGCTTCCATAGGTTCCTTAGGTTCTGATTTAGACTGCTTCAAGGATTGGCCATATGACTTAGGTGAGATTGGGAGAGATGTCAGAGACAAGACTGGCTCTATAGTGTATTCTCCCATCCCATTTTCTTTGATATTTATCTCTTTAGCAATGTCATCCATCTTAGATGTGGAAGCCACATTTTGTTGCTTGATGGAAGATTCTCTATTATTGGGAACAAGTTTATCGGCACTTTCTTTCAATGTATTGCAAGTTGTACTTAGATCAGCTGGGATAGTAACCTCCACTCCTTCATAAGGAAATTTCAAGCATTGATGGTATGTTGAAGGAATAGCCTGCATTTCATGTATCCAGGGTCTCCCTAGAAGGATATTGTAAGCCAATGGTAGATCGAGCACCTGACATGTGGTATCTTTGATGACTGGACCCACCCGGATGGGCAAGACAATGGTGCCTTTAGAAGCTCTTTCTTGTTCATCATAGGCCTTTATAGTGATCTTCTTTCGAGGATCAATAGCCATCTCTGAGAATCCCAACTGTGTGATTAAGTTGTAAGAACAAATGTTGAGGCCTGCGCCCCCATCTATCAACACACGTTTGAATCGATGGTTCTGGATCAAGACTTCTATGTGCAAGGGCTGATTATGTGGGTGACTTAGGGAGTTGTCATCCTCTTCTGAAAAGGAGATATATTGCGGAGATGTTAGATGACCAACCATAGTCTGGAACCTGTCTAGATCTAGATCATCAGGAACATTAGAGCTGAGCAAAGCTTTGTCTAGGATATCTCGGTGAGCTGGAGATATTCGAAGTAACTCAAACATAGAGATTTTGGCATTGGTATGCTGGAGTTGTTGTACGATGCTGTAAGATGTAGGTCTGGTATCCTTTGGATTGGAAGATTTCGAGGCAACCTTCTGTTTAGAAGCAGATGTGAGATTGAAAGGTATCTTAGGGACATCAAATGAATTTGGTGTTTGTCCTTTCAGATGCGTCTGAGCTTGTGATCTGGTAACTGCATTAGCTGAGGAATGATTTCTATCTCTTCGTACAATCGTGATGACATTACAGCTCTCAGAGAGGCATGGTTCCACCATATTGATGACAGCATCGTTTCCAGGGTAGGCATAGTTGACTTTTTCCCCCATGTTAGGCTGAGAAGTGGAAACTCCCTTGCCATGTTGTGGAAAAGGTTCTGTAAATGCTGTGTGATCATTATTGCTGGTAGGATTATCGATTGTGATGTCCCCTTGATCTATCAAGTCTTGAATGGTATGCTTCAAATGGAAGCATCCATTAGTTCTGTGGCCTTTAGTTCGATGGAAAGTACAAAATTCATTATCTTTCCACCAACATGGTTTTGGATCCGGATCAGGTTTTCGGATTGGCGGTAAAGAGATCATGTTATCCACTATCAGGGTCCTCAGAGCAGATTCCAAAGATTCTCCTAGGGGAGTAAACTTTCATTTATTATCCCATCGTTTGAATGACTTCTTTGGAGATGGTTCAACAGATTTTTGCTCTGAAGCTTCAATGGCTTTGGTGGCAAGGGTGAGATTGTAGGCCAGTGCCTTTGATGGGGTGTGGATAGTGTCAACAACACCGTCAGAGACGATACCTTTGTTTCTATTCCAGCTCTTGTTTTTATCTTTTGAGCTAGATCCCGATTCAGACTTGTCCTTTTGAAGTGTGATTTCTCCTTTCTTGACAAGTACTTTCTCAATCTTGATTGCATTATCCACCATTTTATCAAAAGATACATGATCTTGCATTTGCAATGGATAGTTGAGCTCTGGAACAAGGTTATTGATAAAGATTTCAAGTTTCTCCATTTCGGGAATTGGTCTAGCATATAAAGAAAACTTCTTTCGCCACCTCTTGAGAAAAGTTAGGAATGATTCCCCTGGATATTGCTTGAGGTTATAGATATCGATCATGGTAATCGGATGTTGAATATTGTAGGAATATTGTTGATAAAACAATTTAATCAATTCCTCAAAAGTTTTGATCGTAGAAGGTAATCTTGAAAACCACTGAATGGATGCTCCTCCCAAGGATCTAGGAAAAAGACGCATTAGATAAGTCGGTTCATGCATGAATTCCATGGATTGCGTACAGAACTCTCTGACATGATCTTGAGGATCAGAGTGTTCATCGTATTTGTCATACTTTGGTATCTCCACTCTTTTTGGGAATGGAGGCATACACAAGTCTTTGTCAAAAGGGAAAGGACAAAGGGCCTCCATGGAGAATTCCTTGGGTTCCTTCTCTTTCTCAATTTTATTCATTTTGACCTGCATAGCGTGCAGCTGGTTCATTATGGCCGTCATCAGAGTTTCTTCCTCATGCGTGATGATATCTTCGACATTGAAGTGAGGAGGAAGTTTAGCTCCTTCTTGGGCTAATTGCAAAAAGTATGCCTCTCTATCCATTTTCAAGAAATGCCTCATCATTCTTTTGAATTCATCGTCATTCTGACACCGATGGATTTCAGAGGGTGTAGGGTCTTGGTCGGCATTATGTTGAGAATGGTGTCCTTGGGATCCTCCTCCTAGAGAACCATGGTTTGTCCCTGCTTGAGACATGGTAGGAGTTTTTGGGCTCCCTGGAATAGATTGAGGAAGAGTTTGTTGATTACCTCTGTGAGTTGATAGAGGAGGTCTGTAACCAATTTTCAATCGAAAGTTACCGAGACCGTCATCTTCGTAGATACCTGACTTGATGAGTTGTTCAAGAGTTGGACCCGTGGTATTGGTCAAAAGTAAGTTCTGAGATGTTTCTTCTGATTTCTTGTGTGAAGAAGCTCTGGTCTCCACCATTAACTTTGAATGAAACAGAAGAAAAGGATGAAGAGAACTGAAGAACAATTTGATTCGAGAAAATTGGATGACGCAACCTTGTCAAGATTATGATAGTTTTGAAGATCTGATGAGATGTGGGTGAAGGAAACTGTGCCCTGGATGTATGGGATAGATCGCCCAAAAGATAGCGGACATGAGTTCTCAACACGTAGTTTGTTTTTGAAGATTGATTGATTGAAGATTGATAGTTATGACAAGGTTTTGACACGAGATAAAAAGGACTCAAATTGATCAAACAAAAGACTAGATCGGATTCAAAAGATCAAACTTAGAAAATGGTAGAATGCTCAATAGCTACTGCTCTGTTCCTGACACAATGATATTTTTGACAGATTCTGGAACTAGGCTGGAAACATTGGATATCTTGCAATTTGACAATTTCTGACAACTTTCTCAAATTTTTCCAAACGACACTCTGCAGACTCGTACGACACTGGGTAGTCTATGAAATGACAGTTGCTAAACTCATACGACAATTGGGTAATACTGAAATGACACTTGACAAAACTCATATGACTTTTGACTTCCTGAAATGACTTTTGACTCCAGAAAAGATTTTACGTCAATTTTTGCAAAATGTAAGGTCTTCAGTTTTGGATTGTTTGCAAATTGTATTGTCCAGATTTTGAAGGTTATACCAGATTTGATCATTTTTAATAGCCAAGTAGATAAATAAGCACACAGAATAGCAAGCAAGTGATTCCAAGCACGTCTGAAAACAATGAACAAGGGCAAAAGCAACCTTGCGCATGAACAATCAAGTGACCAAATTGTGCTAATCCCTGAGAGTACTAATTGTGTATGTTCTGAAAAAGTTTTGCAATAACGCACATATACCTGAAAGTGAAAAATTGGCCTCTCTAAGGTTTTTAGTAATGGTTTGACTCTGCAACTTTTATGATTCAAAGGGGTGAACTCCAATCCCGGCGCACCAGGGTTTTGACACAGTCCGAGAACTTAATCTTCAAGAGCTGCTAGGGAGATCTGACAACCCAACAATGAACCATACCCGTGGAGATTTCTTCCACAAGGACATTTATATAGTGGTTGTCACTACCATGGCGAAAATGGCTATTACCGCTTGAGGTTCCGTCAATGCAGTTTTCCCTGTGAAGGGATTGTCCGCTACGGTTAACCCTCTCTAAAGATGACTCACAATAGTATACCACAAGGGGACTTGGCTCCAGATTCAAGGTTTTGACACCTCTTCACTTTTAACCCAAACAAAGCAAGCAGATTAATCCGACACGCTAAGACAAAGTTTTGTTCCACCAAGGTCTATGATATCAACTCCACGTGATCTATCAACCTCTCCGGGGAGAGAATGTATCAATCAATAAGAGAAGACGCACTAACCAATTTTGATTCACCAAAGCTCGTGATATCAACCCCACGTGATCTATCAACCTCTCCGGAGAGAGAATGTGTCGATCAATAAGAGAAGACTCACTAACTAAGTTGAATGTGAAACGCACTAAGTATCCTCCCTACCTACAAGGATTCTATCGTCAAGAAGGATTTCGCTAGGAATCCAATCTCTCAAGAATCACAAATAGTGTTCATAGGGCCTAATTACTATGTGAGCACAGATATATGTTTCGAAAGCAAATCTACCAAAAGCATCCAAAAAGTAGAAAGAGGAACACTTAACGTTTAAAGCAAATATGAGATGAGTCCACAAGGTGGAACACTTAACACCTCACACAAGCTAAAAACGAGTCCACAACTTAGAAAACAAGGGAGTTCCTAAAAGCACAAAAGGGTTGCCAAGTGGAACATTTAACGCTTCTGTCCTGTTGACCCCTCCCCTTTATGGCGCTGAGATTGCAACCACGGGGCGGAAATGAGGGGCCGGCGGATTAGCGAGTCCAATAACCCAAGATAGCAATCAAGATCAATCACAAGTATTCTAAGACTACTTAATGAATCCTTAAGGGTTCACAACCTAGTATCAATTATGCAAGTGTGTAGAAATAGATCAAAAGCATGAAAAGATGCACACAAGCTTGACACATAAGAGATTTATTTTAAGTCCCAAATCAAAAGATTATTAGATGAAGGAGAATACCTGAGATCCTTGCAATGCGCTTAGTAGATTTTACTTGATTTTTAGCAATTTTTGTTGAGCTTTTCCATGCAAGCAAGTGACGAACTCTCCAACAAGCAAACAAGCAAACAAGATATGCAAAATATATTCAACTTATGAAAACCATAGGGTTAGCTCTAAAAATCAATTATTATCAGTAATAATAACCAGCAATCAACCCAAATGACAACTCATATCATTCATTGAACTATGTAAAAAAAATAAGTGCATACCCATCACAAAACTTTATTTTTTTTTTTTGCATTTGACCTAGTCAACAAGATCTAATTTTTTTGATATGATTTTGGCCACAAAAATAGAAATTCAGAATAGAGATCCCTACTAAAAAATAGAGAGCTTTCCAAAAATGCAAAAATTTTAGAAAAATCTCTTCATTTGTGCCCTAGAGACCCATTTTATCAAAATAGACCAGTTTTTGTAAATTGACTATTTGAGCTATGATATCATATCAAAATTTAAAACACAAAGAATAGACCCCCTATATAATTTAAAGAGCTTTCCGAAAATATAAATTTTTTTAAAAAATATGCTGATTTGCGTCAGATATTAATTTTTTCCGGAATTTTAAAAAAAAATTATTAAAAATTCAAAACATCTCAGAAAATTCTAAATTTTTTACTGTAGCTTCCATGACATGTCACCAACTTGCAAAAAAAATTTCAGACCAAAATTCCAAGCCTTTTGGGAGATAAAATTAAATCTTTGAAACTTTGGGGTTTTAGCTCCCAAAAAAATCAAAACCAGCATGCAAAGGTGGGTTGCCCCACGGTGGGCACCAGAAATGTGTGTGTGAAAATTGTACCTGATCTGTAGACACAACACTCAGTAAAACATTAGAGGTTAGTGATAATCAAAATTGTGCAAAATTGAAAGCTATCTAACCAAGCGATTTACTGCCTTCTAATAGGTGCGAGATTAATGTTCTCAGATTGTAATCGAGATCAGTGACCTAGACGACACCTAAATGAAGGATTTGAATGCAATTCTAGATATGGAATAAATGCAATTAATCTATATTTTTGATATTTTCTATGCAATAAGAATGATAAATTGATATGATATGAATGCTATTGAAAACTGATATGCTATGCTAATCTAACAATGATATGAAATATGAATGCAAAAATAAGATTGATCTCACAAAAATGTCGATTCGCATGAGCTTTGATTCTTCAATTCCAATTCTCCAGCGTGATTGTGCAAAATATGAGATGATTTGTGAAGAGCTAAAGCCTTAATTTATAGAAATCCAGGGCTTTGGAGGTGCATGAGAAAAAGCCATAAATCACTCAAATTAACTCATCTTGATTTTTGAGTTATCTGATCATAAAAGATAGTTAATTCTCAAAATCATGCAAAAATAGCTTTTTAACTCAAATTAGAGTTTAGATCAGCTTTTTGAACTCCAAAAGGATGTTGAGTTCCAAAAAGTCAATAACTTGCATTGATTTTCTGATTTGGAGTTTAACTGTTTCTTTTGAATATGCATAATAATTAAGAATTAAATAAATAAATAAAGTGATTTATCCTCAACTCAACTGATTTTTGAAAATAAATAATTAATTTATGGGTTAATTAACTATTTATTCAAACTTTTATTAAAAATTATACTATTAAATAATGACAACATGCTTTAATTAATTAAATAAGAATTTAATCAATTAAAGATAGGAATTTTGATTTATTGTCAAAATTAAATAATACAATTAATAATAGATAGAATTAAATTTAATTACATAATTAAGTGGCAAATATTAAATCTAATTAATTAAATATGAAAATATTCAATTAATCAAACTTAGGATAAATGTGATTTATCGCCAAATAATCATTAAATTAAAGATAATTAAGATAATTAGGAATATTACTAGGAATATTCTCCGATGCAGAATTTAAGATAATCAATTATGATTCGATGATGTTTAGATGTGCCTTAGATTAGGACTTTGATGTCGATTTCGTTCGAATTGAAGATGTAGGAGATTAATGAACTTATAGCCCATTTTTGGGGTATTACAATACTCAGTATACACTAAACTAGCTTTGTGTATACAAATATCTTCATTTACCAACCACATAAACTTATTCAGTTCTGATCTTCAATACATAACAAAATCATGTAATACAATCAAGTCAACAATATGAAGCCATAGACTCATTAATAAGTTGCCCAATGTATACCATATCCATATCTTTCATATCCATCTTATCTTCATGTAGATATCTCATTCCTTTACCATTTTCCTTCTTTATATGTTTTTAACCATCATGATAAGTATAGTCAAAATGAGTTGACATAAATGACAACACATTGACTGATTTAATTGTCCTACATATCACTTTAGTAGCTAGGTGACCATTAATCATTTTCTTTCACTTGTCAATTCATTCCATCAAGATATTCAATCAGTTGTAGGTTATCAATCTCTCCCTTTGACATTTATGGCAACATAATATGAAATATTCCATAGAATACAAAACATCTATTCTACAACTATATAAACAAATGTTTTACCCCAATAAGCTCTCCCTAGCTTGTACATTGAATATGTTTAATCACTACAAAAAATTCCATGAAGACCAGAGAAAACTTTAGTGACGATTATTCACCATTTGGCGAATGTCGCCCGTCAGCATCCCATGATTTGGTGAATAAATTGCCCATATGGGACTGACCCCATCGCCTTGCATTTATGAAGATTGGGTCCATTGCCTGGGTCCATCGCCAAACACTATATTAAATTTTGTCCATTTTTTGCACATTTTTGCCAATGGCATATATGTCTTGGGCACGATATATTTTTCAAATTCGCCTATAATTTTAATGCGGCCCCAAATAGACGGCCTATATTCGCCCATAGTTATATATAAATATTTTTTAGGTGGCCCCAACTTCACCAGTTAGTTTACTGATGCGTGTCTCAAACCGATGGGTTTTCACCACCTTTATTAATCATACCAAGGTACTGACGACCCATAATCACCTAGGAAATAACACAAGACGTGTTATCATTACGTGGGCTTTGCCAAATATTTGGACACTGACCTAATACCTCCCGCCCAATCTGCCAAAAGAGATTAGTATAAATACATTCATACATCAGTGTTATTGTACACAATTTGGAATCTTGGATCGGTTCAATTTGATCGATAGCAAATTTCAGACTGTCTCACTGTTGAGTCTTGACTGCTTTGGCGAGTCAAAGGTAAGTGATTATTATTCTAAATTTCTGCGACTATGTAAATATTATATATTATAGTTATGTTGTCATTTGTCACTTCTTCAACAAGTAAACATTTTTTTTACATATTTTTATCACTAAGCTGGTAGCCAATCGAGATGTCGAACAAGAATAAGGGTAAGGCTCCGACAGATGGGGAAAGCCAAGAGAGGCCAACAAAATGTAGAACCTTATCATTGTACTTTGGTCATGGTCGTGGAAATGTTTCTAGCCAAAATAGGGAAGCTAGTGTTACTTCATTACAAGAAGATTTTGAACCTGAGGCTGAACCTTCACAACATATTGAAGAAGTCAGCAAACCTGATATCTCAGATCACGATGAACTTGAAGAAGATTTTTAGTTAAATACCTAGAGTAGCCATAATGATATAATTGACTTGGATGAGATTGAGAATGTCAGAAAAGATGATGGTGCAACTGCAGGGAAGAAAAGAAAATCCAAATCAAAGAATGATAGACTGTGGGATATGTCGAGGAATTTTCAAAAAGATTAGGTGTCAACATATCCATTCATTGAGCCAGTGCCTAATCCAATTGAAGGGGAACCTCTGGTAGAATGTAGATGTAAGATTTGCAGCATGATAAATAAGAAGGAAAAGAGGTTGCAGCTAAAAATTGACACCATAGAAAAGCATATTGGTAAAGTTTACGAAAAGAAAACCATAGCTGGAGTTCAAAAATCAGTGATAAGATGGAAAACAAAGGAGGAATCTCAGCATGTTAGGAATGCAGAATTATATGAATTTTAGCATAATATAAAGACGAAGCCTGGTGAAGTTAAAGGCTCTATTGAAGCTTGTTTTGGAAAAGCATTGGAAGTAGAACTAATGGGAAAAGCTATTCAGTTAAGTGTTGTGTTTAATATTTTGAGCAGAGGGCATCCAATGACAGACTACCCATCATTGAGTGCTTTATTACACTTTCTAAAAGTTCATAACTATCCTAACAGTCACTGGTTAGTAAACAATGGATGGGAATGGGCAAGTTGTCTTGCCGATGTTGAAAAAGAGGATTTGAAGGCAAAAATTAAAGAGTCAAATTTTATTGCATTGTCTTTAGATGAGGTCACATCAGTAGACAATACTTCCTGGGTATGCATGCATGTTTATACTGTACAGAATTTTGTTCGCCAACCTCATCTACTAACTGTTGCTAAAATGAGGGATAATGCGACAGCGGAAAATTTATTTCAACTAGTAAAGAGTTCTCTAATTGAATATGGAGGTATAGATGACATGACCATTGCCAAAAAGCTGGTGTGTGTTGGAGCTGATGGAACTTCAGTAATGCAAGGCCACAGGGGTGGTCTTTGCACAAAGATACAATATTCTTGTGCACCCTACGTTACTCCCATTCACTACATGGCCCATAGAATGAATCTAGCTTTTGGAGTTGTCAGCAAGCATGCTCCAGTACAAAAAATTAAAGTTTTAATCAAAGAGATCTACCAATACTTCTGTCGAAGTCCGAAATGATTGAGGGAATTTCAACACTTTGCTGAAGGACTAACCAATGGGAACAAGCTTCTTAAGGATAATGATACTAGATGGATCTCTTTGGATGGACCAGCACATCGAGTTTTTTTAGAATATCAATCATTGCTTGGTCTAATGAACTCAAGTCATGACGAAGCAGGGCAACTAAAATTTCCTGCGTTGTTGTCAATGTTAAGTAATGTAGAGACACTGTTAACATTAGTAGGTCTTCTGCCCATGCTTGAGGAAATGAGAAATTTAATGAAAAAGGCCCAGCAAAGAGCTATGTCTATCGTAGAATATGCTACACTTCGTAAGTTGACATGCATGACGCTTGATAATCTCTATCATTTATTTGTTGATGAAGTAAAATTTGCCAGCTGGCTGAAAATCACAGATTTGGACAATCCTGATAACTTTTTAAAAATTGGTTCAAACGGGGGGTTATGTGGAGAAGTTCGCGGAGTTGAGATACCAATGCACTACAATGCCAGGATCGAGTTTGAGGAACCAGGAAAGAACCCCAGGAGGCCAGTATCAAGTGTTAAAAGGGAAGACTTTACCAAGATCATTGAGTTTGTAATAGCTTCAGTGAAGCACATTGCCTTTGATCTTTCCTCACAAATTATAGCAAGATTCCCTCCAGTCAAACTACTTGAATCCATGGCTATTGTGTTTCCTCATTATTGGCGTATGAACAATCTGAAAGATTTTAAAAGTAGGCTACTAACTTTGATAGATCATTTTTGCAAAACCAAAGAGCTAGATGGAGTAACTCTAAATGTAATTTTAGATGCAAATCATTTGAGAGAGCAATCAGCTCATTTTTCACGGACAATGAGGGAACAATTTAATCTTATGGAGAACCCTATGGAAGATGGATCGGTAACAAGGCTTTGGAAAAACCTAGCTGAGAGTGAATTGTTGATTGATTCAATATCAGAATATTTCAAGCTTGCTGAATTATGTCTAACCATGATATTGGGGTCGGTGGAGGATGAGAGAGTTTTCAGTGCTTTGGGATTCCTAAAGGCAAAGCTAAGAAACAAACTTGACAAGAATTTGGAAAATTGCTTGAGGCTCTATACATCTAGGTATGAAGTCAATACTTTTCCTTACGAAAGGGCACTGAAATTGTGGAGGAAGAAATGTCAGAGAAGAGGGGTGGGCAACATGTCAAACCAAAGTGGGAGTGGGAGTGGGAATACCAGAGACAATTATGTCATTGACCGGGACCCATGTACTGGCATTGGTACTATTAGCGGTGAGCATCAGTTAAGCAGAGGTATGCAGAGTGAAGAAAACATATCAAAGAACCAAGGAAGCTATGAAGTTGATGCTGATGAATTTGACAATCTCAATGATGGTATGGTGTGGCAGCTTGAAATTAAACCGTTGTAGAAGTAGCATTGAAGAATTAGCATGTCCTAGGTATTTATTAACTTTTTCCCTGAAGTCTACTGTCAGTTTCCGTATTTCATCATCAATCATGCATATCCCAATGTCAAAAACATGAATGTGGTTGATAATGTCATCAAGATTCAAGATTCAATTCCACAATTAATAATTATTAATAGTTTTCATTCGCAATATTCAGCTAATATGGTACAATTCTTGTAGTTTTTTCATTATTTTGTTTGACAACATAGCAATTCATATGTTACAATTCTTAGAGTTAGAAATACTGATTCTCATTAATTTAATTACAAATATGATACAATGTATCCATTCATTGATCAATACTAGTAAGAACACAACTCTCTGATTCTATTTACAAAAGTTAATGACTCAATTCCCATTGGCAATTTAGTAAGCCAATGACCCTGAATTCCC
Organism: Chamaecyparis obtusa; assembly: GCA_027943335.1. Lineage (NCBI taxonomy): Eukaryota > Viridiplantae > Streptophyta > Pinopsida > Cupressales > Cupressaceae > Chamaecyparis > Chamaecyparis obtusa. Next base: position 308,241 of record BSBK01006866.1, on the reverse strand, counting down.
TTTTATAGAAACAAGGGAGCAACAATAGCTTCAGGTTGATTTGCCTAATGTGAAGTCTCAAAATCTAAATCAGTAAGACAACTACAAGACTACAAGTCTACAACATCTCTACAACTTTAGTTGTACATTTTTGCATTTGATAGGCCAGTTTAGTAAATTAGCATAGGCAATAGCATTTGCAAGACTGCAACATTGATCCTGTTCAAAAAGAAAAGTTCAAACTTGTTACTTTAAACTCAATTCTAGAGTCTAGACTGTAGTATGTAGGATAATATGAAAGATATAGAGATGATTGAAACTGAAAGTACTTTCACATACTATGATTCAAGATGATTCTGTAAGTTTCTATAGTATGCTCCATTCTTCTTTGGTTGGAAGGGAAAAAATTTTGATGGTATGGTAAATGACCTGCATTCTCGTCAGAATTCCATACTTGGAAGAGCGAGTTTTAAGCAATGTTCCTTCCATTAGTGCATGCAAATTTGTGAATGTTTTGATGCACTTTGCAATGCCTTCATGAGTTCTTCCCTGAGGAAGGTTGCCTAAATCAGAGGTTATTGTGTCCTCCAACTTTTGTTTGTAAGCTTCTCTTCCAATGAAACCCGTTGTTGACAAATCAGGTCCAGGACTCGGTAAACCAAGAGATATCAATTTGGTTGTTTTATTGTTCATCTTGGCGAGCTTTGGCCCAAATAAAGCAAGAACTTCTGCTTCTGTTAGTTTTTGACATTTATGAAATACAGAGGTCGCCTTTATTATTGAACCAACGCAGTCCTAAATTCCCTTGCTTGCCAATTGCCTGTTAGCAGTGCTGTTGATTTCTTGCATAATCTGCTTTGCAGTTTTCTATCTCTGACCAAAACTTTTGTTCTCCTCAAGTTGCTCTTTCAGCTTCTCAAAAACATTTTTAAGAGATTCATAGAGTTCAAACCAATCACACAACCTATCAGTAGAAGACTTTATTTGCTCCCAGAAGTAATTTTTTATTTGTTGTACTGTATTATTTACATGGTCATTCAAGAAGTTTTCATAATTTTTAATAGTATTATTTGCCTTCTTTAGGTCTTCTTTCATTTCTGAGTACTGGTGTTCACTGTGTTTTCTTATTTGCTCTTCTTTCTCTTCCTAGTCTTTTGCTTTCTCTTCCCACTCCTTTGTTTTTACCCTCTCATTTTCCAATTCTTTCTTTAACTCATTGTTTACCTGTGCAGCATTCTCCAAGTTTTTGTATAAATTTAATAAAGAGGCTTTTTCATCCTGAAGTTTTTTATCCCTTTTTTCCAATTTTTCCCTCAAAGTTTTCAGTTCTGCGTCCATATGTTCTTGCTGTTCAATTGTTTCTTTAGAGCTAGAGGATGAATTTTTTATCCTTTTCTCTAATTCTTTGCACCTGTTTATTGCTGTTTTCTCACTTGCCTTTACATTTGCCAGGTCTGCCTTTAACTTATCTATTGTGCCTTGAAGTTTTCCTTTCTCTCTCTCCAACTTCATCACTAAACTGTAGACCACTTGGTTGGTCATTTTGGACACATTTATCTTGTCCATATTTTTAATTTTGGATAAATCCATTTGGAGGGTGCTAACTTGAAATTCAGATGGATCTAACTGACTCTCTGGTGGATTGTTATCTCTAGCTGGGGGCATAACAACCATGAATTCCATCATATCTTTATTCAGGTCATATGTGGTTAATAACCTGTTGGATGTAGGTTCTGCATCACGAGCTGCAGCAATTGCTTCCATCTTCATTGTCTTACTATTTTGTCTATTCTTGTTTTTTGATTTTTCATAGTTAGTTACAAATTCATTGTAATGAAAATCAGGATTTTGTGAGAGAATTGAATGTTTGAATGGTGAAATAGCACTTGCACTGATGTACGAGCTTCCACCAATACCATGAGGATTACCAACACCTAGACCCATTACAAGTGGGGTTTGTGGACTATTCTGAGGGTTTTGTCCTAAAGGATGGGCAATTGTTGGACTCACAGTCACCATTGGCACTGTTGTACTAGTAGTACTACTAATACTTGTCATAACCTTTTGCTTCTTTACACTTTCTTAACCTTCGGGACCAACCTTTTTTGCATCTACATATTTATATAATATCCTTTTTGAACCACTACTTTTAGTTGTACAAATGATATTGCCAGCTGTGGGAGTGACAATTGATTCAGATTGAATCTGAGTGCTTGGAACAGCTGAAAGTGGAACTCTATTTGAAGTAGAAACAGATGGAATTAACTGAGTTGAAACCAATGTGAATGGAATTGACTGAGTTGATGATTGATCTCCATGCCTAAGGCCTAGTTTCTGACCATGTTTTGGTGCTACAACTGGTGGTTCAGGTGCATACCAAACCCCTTCTCCACTGGGACCCAAACCACTAGAACCTTGGTAGCCCATTTTTTCTAGAATTTCTGGCCCTTTCCTATATAGAAGTTTGGTGGATGCATCAACTCCTCTCTTAATTGCTGTACTGGATGAGGGATTCAAAGAATCCTGGTCATCGTAATCATCATCATTATCATTGTGATATGCTTTAGCTAGATGCTCCTTATTCCACAATTCGTTAAACATTGTATCCTCTTCCACCTCATTAAGATCTGCAGAGGTCTTTGGCTCACCGAGATTCTTCCTCATTTCCCAAAATTCCAAAATTTTGGTTTGACTCCATCTAGCATCTATACATTCATTCATTAGCTCTTTTGGAATACATTTTGTAGATGGTTTATCAGCTTTCTTGTAGAAATTGGATGATTTTATGGCCTGTACTTTTCCTTTCTGTTTGTGCAATGCCATTATTTGTGATGACAATTCCTATATTGACATCTTATTTTCAGCAGCATATTTCTCCATCTATTTTTTGACCTCCTCCCAGGAGTCCATGTTTTTAAAATTTTTAATCAAAGGCATACTTTCATGTTGATATTTGCTTGCAGAGTTCCCATTGTCTTTAAGCCTTGCTCCAATTATGTTAAGTGGATCATACTGCCAGTGACTGTCAACATCAAATCAAAAAATTAAAAAAAAGGCTTCTGCCACTTTGAATCCTCTTCTCTCAAATGTGAACCCTCCAAAGTAGAATGGCAAGGAGGGAAATATCATTTTCTTTTGCTGACCATTAAAGAGTACATTTGTGCTCTCCATTTGTCATACATATTCCAATGCAAATACCCTCTCTGTTACATGTATTGGAAGTTTGTAGGGTTCTACCCATGAATCGTAAAACCTTAACACAGTGTACTCTTCCATTAAGTACCAGTCAGCCAATTATAGTTGACTTCCGAGTTGAATGCAATTTCTACAAGTAATAGGTAATCTAGGCATTGGAGTGCCTGTAATTTTATGGTACATTGGTGCCAAAAAGAAGTCTACAAAATTGTTGTAGTTCCTTTTGTTATCAATCATCCTTATCTGAGGTGTCCACTCATATATTGGATTTTGGCCTTCAGTCAGACTGCAAAGCTTGTTTTCCTAAAATAATGCACGATGCTTTGCTAGGAGAAGATAGCACAAGTAGGTTGTGAATCTAAATGTCTTCTCTAAACCTCTTTGAATCATTAGTAATTGATCTTGCATGCAACAAACAATGTGCTCAATAAAACAATATTTTACTGGTTCTCTTTCAAAATGAATATGATAAAGCATTTCAAGAATGCTAGCACCCACTTGTTTGTTACTATCCAATCCCAAACAAAATGCTAGCAAGGAAATACTATCCTATGCCCATGGCACAAAAATTTCATAATCATAAGGAGGCCTATGATTTGAACTCAGACTACAACCACTTGTTATTCCTCTGATATAAGAATCTCTCTATTTTGCATCTAATTTTTCATAATCCTCTGCCAGCTTTCCCAAGTCAATGTGTACGTTTGAGTGTTGTTGTTGAAACCCTAGGTTCAACAGACTAGCAAATTCACTCTCAGTTATGGACAAAATTTCCTCCTGAGTATTTTTATTCACAATTGCTTTTCTATTTTCATCATAATTTTTGGTGCAGAGCATAACAATTTCTGGGCAAGGGAATACTTGAGGTAACGCCATGTGTGCCAACCCAGCTTCCCACGGTGCAATTTTATTTGCAATTGCATTTACCCTAGGGTTAAATGAATAAAATTTTGAAGCCTTATTTGGATGGTTCCACTTGTTTTCAAGTGCAAATCTAATCTCCATTATACCCTTATTTCCATGAATAACAGGATCATGTATATCATGGAATAAATCACTGAAACTTGGTGTTTTAAGCATATTGTGGAATTCTATTATTTTGCCCATCATGTTATTCTTTGTATTTGTAGCTACAAGCCTACATGGGTGATTCAAAATTAAAACCTAACAGACTAAATTTTTTTTATATAATATAAACAGTAAAGTTGTAAATCAAGAGACTTGAAAAATTTAAAATGCAGGACGTAGATTTTCAGGATTTTAGTAGTTACACTTACCCGTTGACGTTCACGTTACCCTTAGTTTCAATTTTTGTAGAGAGCTGAGAGACTTTGTAGTTTGTTGCTTTCCTCGGACCTCAATTGTCAACCTAGAAATTAAGAATCCGTAACTTTGTTGCACTGTAAGTTTGTAAATTGTAAGTGGAATGTTATTATGTCAATGTGTTAACTGAGCAGTGACACATGTCATGATTTTGGGATGCGTTTCAAAAGATAGGGTGTCTTTTTCCTTTCGGCCCAAAACTCAACTTCAGTCATTGATCTATAAACATCCAATGACAACGGTGAATGGTGTGGTACTGGTGGCCCCGTGGGTCATGGGTCCCATTAACTAGGCTAGTTAGGATGACTCACATCATGAGTCAGATATGTCAGTGTCACGTCATCACCAAATTGAAATGACATTGTTATTTGTTGGTCGACCGAGGAGTTTAGTGACACGTGTAATGATTTCAGGACGCGTTTGAAAAGATAGGGTTTCTTTTTCCTTTTAGCCTGAAACTCAACTTTGGTCGTTGATCTATAAACATCCAATGACAATGGTGAACGGTGTGGTGGCCACGTGGACCATGGGTCCCATTAACTAATCTAGTCAGGATGACTCACATCATGAGTTAGACGTGTCAGTCTCACGTCATCACCAAATTGAAATGACATTGTTATTTGTTAGTCGATCGAGGAGTTTAGTGACACGTGTAATGATTCTGGGACGCGTTTGAAAAGATAGGGTTTCTTTTTCCTTTTAGCCCGAAACTCAACTTTGGTCGTTGATCTATAAACATCCAATGGCAATGGTGAACGATGTGGTGGCCGCGTGGACTATGGGTCCCATTACCTAATCTAGTCAGGATGACTCACATCACGAGTCAGATGTGTCAGTCTCACATCATCACCAAATTGAAATGACATTGTTATTTGTTGGTCGATCAAGGAGTTTAGTGACACATGTAATGATTCTAGGATGCGTTTGAAAAGATAGGGTTTCTTTTTCCTTTCAGCCTGAAACTCAACTTTGGTCATTGATCTATAAACATTTAACAACAATGGTGAACAGTGTGGTGGCTGCGTGGACCGTGGGTCCCATTAACTAATCTAGTTAGGATGACTCACATCACGAGTCAGACATGTCAGTCTCATGTCATCACCAAATTGAAATGACATTGTTCAATGTCATTTGTTGGTAGACCGATGACCATGTGAGGTGTTAAGTGACATGTGTCATGATTTCGAGACACGTTTGAAAAGATGGGGTTTCTTTTCCCTTTCAGCCTGAAACTCAACTTCGGTTGTTGATGTATAATAATCCAACGGCAACAGTGAATGGTATTGGTGTACTATTTTTTGTAAGTTGAAATATATTTCATATTTTATGATGTTACAAATTATAAATATAAGATATAAGTTTTTTTCATTTATATATGTTTAAATTATACTATGTTAGTTTACCATAATAAGAGTTAAAAAAATTACATGTGAAAAGTAATGTTCAAATTCTATATTATAATTTGTGAATATTTTTTAATGGAGAGTAATTATTTAAGTATTTAAACATCAATCTCATTCGTAGAGATATAATTGTACTTCAGACTATGTAATAAATTAAATGTGGGAGACACCATTTAAATTTTTTTATTAAACTACAGTTTTAATTAGTGAAGTTTAATTGTAATAGATATCTGAAGGAGGATATTTGTCAGTTATTTTATATATATTAAAATAAATATAGATAAGCTAGTCTACAGATAACTAATAAAGCATTGAAGCAAGTAATTAAAATATTGCAATCATGGTTACAGAGAAGTATAAAATATTAAAAACCATTTTTGCAATCACAGTTACAAAGAAGAAATATTGCAATCACGGTTACACAAAGCACAAATTGAAATGAGGTAAAGCTTCCAAAATTTCCATTGTATTTTTCATAAAATTATATTTACATTCTTGACTTCATACTATGTCTATAAACAAAAAGAAACATACTCGACTTGATACTATGTCTATAAACATATTATATTTACATTCTCGACTTGATACTATGTCTATAAACAAAAAGAAAAACTGTAAACGACTACAGTACTAGTACCAGTACCAGTACCAGTATAAGGTAAGCTTTTAATATTTATAAAAAAAATAAATTTATAAAGAAAAATCAATTGCGCCCTTCTGTGTAGAATTCTGCAGAGAGGATTAGCTGCATGAATTCATCTAGCCACACAAATTGCCCCGCCCGAGCCTCCTCTGTGTCAAGCTCAAACCACTTATGGAGAAAACCCCTGGCAATCAGTGCCCATTTCCTATGGTGCTTCAATTGCCTAGCAGTCAGGCACAAAAGAAAAGGTTGCATGGCCACATTCTGGCCTGGGAGGAGAAGCTTATGTATTTGACTTGCCATAGGGATCCCCACCCCTAATTCAACAAAGGTGACAACTTGAACGTCGTCCCCCAGGTATTCCTCTTTGAATACCCTCCTCAGCAGCATCACCATGTCAACCTTCGGTCCTCCAAGGTCCAGAAGGGAAGCCAAAAAATGAGACGTAATGTTCGTGGCTACCTGGTACCTATCTTCATTGTCAAGAAACTCATGGCCCAACACCATTCTGACAGCCTCTGTAATGAAAGGCCCACCATCCTTACAAATTGATGCTAAAAATTCATCAGAAAAGGAACCCAGAAAGGCCTTCTGGGCCTCCTCAGAAGTGCATCTAAGACAAATGGGAGTGTCCATCTTAGATTACTTGTAGACTGTAAAACTTAAAATAGTAAAACTAGAAAATTTAAAAACAAATTACTTGCAGAATGCGTCACTGCAGACCCTAAACAAACAATCAATCAATGTCGATGAATAATGAAGCTAGATCATCTATAAATAGCCCTTGAATCCTTGATCGTTACTTACCAATCAATTATTTCTATCTTAATGGTATTAAATACATTGTCCTCGATATGCCTCTAAATCTTGCACGAAAATCTTTTCCCTAAATACATGCGTGTGAGAATTGAAAATTTTGTCCTTAATCTTTCACATCTGGCAGTAAATCTTTTCTATCGATAAAAAACTATCAGAAATCGGCTATACAATTTGGGAAGTGGTGTGTGGTAGCCAAAGAATGTCACTGTCATTGACATGGCATTTAATTCTTTCCCGGTTAAGTGCTTTTAATACTCTGTAGACAACTTACCTTGATACGTGTCAACATTCCGGTGACTACCTCGACAATTCTTCTTCCTTCAAGAAATGTTGGCCGAAATTAAACCTCAGCCATTGATCTTGGATCATCAGACGGTCTGAGTTCTCAAATAATACATTTAACATAATTACAGTGGTAGTGGCAAAGATTATGGTAGTGTCAAATAATACATTATGCTTCCATAATATAAGGTCAAACAACCACATCTTTAAACCATCACTTGCCAGTTGCCAATAATTTATGTATGTTAGGTATGCTAGGTTAGGCTACTTATTTCCCATCTTTTGAAAATCGCCAATAATTTATTTATTTTTCCATAACTAACGAATGATTAGCCAATACAATTATTTTTTCACCCTTCAAAAGAAAAGTATTTGCCTCAAATATTAAAATTTTTTACTTGAAAAGAAAATTATTCACCTAAAATATTATAATTTTTTACTTGAAAAGAAAATTATTCGCCTCAAATATTATAATTTTTTACTTGAAAAGAAAATTATTTGCCAGCAATTTATGAAATTTTCAATCCGGAGGGAAAAAATCGCCAATACAAACTATGAAAAATTGTGGATTTGAAAAAAAAAATCGCCTAGATTAAAACAAATTACCCCCTAAAATAATGTTCGATTCGCCAAGACTTTACACTTTTTCCTAAAAGGGGGTTTCTTAAAGTTATCCGTGATGAAGACTCTCCCTACAGATTTGATCTTTTTCTCTCTGTGTTTCTTCTTCTCTCCCTTAGGATATTTCATTGATTTCTCTCTCCTTTTGACAACAATACCAAAAATAATAAGTAGCTCTTCAGTAGCCAAAATATTATCTCTGGTGTTCGATTCAAATCAAGTACCTTCATGTACCGATATGCAGTATCATTTGGTTCTTCAATTTCTAACTTTCACAACCTTAGGAAACCTAAAGTGTGATAAATATGCATCAACATCATTTGATATTATGATTAAGTATAGGTTGATGCAACCTCCTAATCACCTTAGTGATTGGAAGATAGGGGATGGACCCCTAGTCTAGTCCTCAAGTACTCAAATGTATCTTTAGGTAAGGGTTTAGTAAATATATCTCAAAGTTGTTCTTCTGATTTCAAAAACTCTAGTTTCACTTTCTTTTCTTATAATTGTTCCCTCAAGTAGTGATAATTTATAGATATTTGCATTGTCTTTGCATGCACCACTAGATTATTAGAAATTTTTATTGTACTAGTGTTATCATAATATATTATCACTGGGTCAGTGATCTCTTCTTTCATTCCTTTCAATAGTTATTTTATCCATGCAATGTTTGAACACTTAGAAACAACAACAACATATTATACTTTGGTAGTGGATTGAGAAATGCATGCTTGTTTCTTACTTATCCAATTTACTAATCTTTCTCCTAAAAAGAATGCTCCACTAGTAGTTCTCTTTCGGTCATCAATGTTTCCAGCCCAATCTACATCGGTGTAAACTTGTAGTTCAAAATTTCCCTCTTTCTTGTACCATAAACCATATTTTTTAGTGTTATTCAAATATCTCAAGATCCTTTTAACATGAGTGATATGTGATTCTTTAGGATTAGGAGAAAATCTTGCTACAATCCCAACTACATGTGCAATGTCCGGTCTACTATGCACAACATACATCAACTTACCAATCATTGATCTATACAATGTCTGATATACCTTGATTGACTAATCATCCTTTGTTAATTTGCATCTGGTAACCATATGTGTACCAATTGGTTTTGAATCTTCCATTCCAAAGGTCTCCAACACTTCTTTGATGTACTTTGATTATGTAATGATTATACCTTCACTTTGTCGTAAAATTTTTAAACTAAGAAAGAATTTAATCTCTCCAAACATTAAAATTTCAAATTCTTTTCTCATTTCATCAGAAAATGATTTGCATAGATTATCATGTCCTCCAAATATGATATCATTGAAAAAAAATTCAGAAATAAGAATTTTATCATTAGTTTCACATTTTAAGTATAAATTGTCGTTGTCACTTGTTCTAACAAATCCAATACTAATAAGATATGAATGAAGTCTTTCATAGCATGCTCTCAATGCTTGTTTCAGTCCATATAGTGCTTTATGCAACTTACATACCATGTTTTTGTTGATTTGGATCAACAAAACCTTCAAGGTGTTCAATGCATACCTCTTCCTCAAGTATTCAATTCAAAAATGTAGATTTGACATCCATTTGATATACTTTAAATGCTTTGTAGGTAGCATATGCAAGCAATATTCTAACTCCTTCAAATTTCTCCATTGGTGCAAAAGTCTCACCATAATCAATACCTTCTTCTTGTGCATATCCTTTGCATACAAGTCTTGCCTTATTCCTAGTGACTTCACCATTCTCATTCAAACTGTTTCTGAATATCCATTTGGTTCCAATTACATTCTTATCATTTGGTCTCGGTACCAATGTCCATGTTTTGTTTTTCAGTATCTAGTCTATTTCTTCATTCATGGCTTTAATCCGGTCATCATTCTCAAGTGCATCTCTAACATTTTTAGGTTCAAATTCACAAACTAAGCATATGTTGTTTCTCAACTTACTGCATGTCATCATGCCAACTTGATGTCTCCAATAATATGATTTTGTGGATGGTGTCTCCTCACAATTTTTTCTAGTACTTGTTCTCTTCTTTTCTCATCATTCAGTGTAGGATCAAGATCTTCCTCGATAACTATTTCCCAATTCTCGGTCTCTATAGGCTGATTCCTAGGATCATTATCCTATTGCTCACTAATGCTAGGTTGTTTCTTGGGTAGAGTGTTAGGTTTCTCAATCTAAGTGAATCTACCATATTCTTCTGGTTCTTTTTTGCTTCCTTCATCATTTTTCTCAGCAAAATCATCAACCCTTACATTTTCACTTTAAATCATTTCGTTAGTAACCTTATTCAAACATTTGTAAGCTTTTATTTTAGTAGAATATCCTAAGAATATTCCTTCATCACCTTTTGAGTCAAATTTCCCATTTCTATCACCTTTCAAAATGTAACATTTACTTCCAAATATTCTAAAATAACTTACATTAGGTGTGTAACCATACCATAACTCATAGGCTGTCATGTTTGAATATTTATTTAGTTTTACTCAGTTAAATGTGTATACATCAGTACTAACATATTCTCTCTAGTATGTTTGTACAACATCTTTTTCAATCATCAGTGTTCTAGCACAATCAACAATAGATCTATTCCTCCTTTCAACAATCTCATTCTATTGTGGTGTTCTCGGTGTAGAAACCTATCTTTTAATTACACACTCATTAAAAAATTTAGTAAACTCATCAGAAATAAACTCACCACCTCTATCTGATCTCAAGCATTTTAAATCTTTTCCACTTTCCTTTTCCACTTTATCTTTATACCATTTAAACATCTTAAAAGCTTTATATTTTTCTTTCAAAAACATAACAGTCATCATCATAGAGTAGTCATCAACAAATAAGATAAAATATTTGTCTCCATTATAACTCTGAGTTCTCATAGGACCACACAAGTCAGTATGAACCAACTCCAAAATAGAATTAGATGAATAATTTTTTCTCTTGAAACTAGATTTTGACATTTTTCCCTTTTGACATTGTTTACACATGACATGGTCAAGTTTAGATAAGATTGATAAGCCTCTAAATTTTCTTCTCTTACTGATTTTAACCATGTTGTCAAAATTCACATGACATAGCCTTTTGTGCCATAAGCACACATCTTCAATTCTAGAAAATAAACAAGAAGTTTCAGCATTGTCAAGATAAAATAGATTACCTTTAGATTGTTCACTAGTACCGACCAAAATTTTAGTCTGAAAATATATTTTCACCTTTCTATTCTCAAATGCAACTTGTTGACCTGTCCTATTCAACTATGCTACACTCAAAATATTATAGTTAAGTCCCCTCACCCAATATGCATTCTCACATCTGATCTTATTGTTCAAGAAGATAGATCCTTTTCCTTTTACTAGACAAAGTGTATCATCTCATTTTAATAGATCCACAATTATAATGTTCAAGGTATTCAAATTTTTCTTCATACCCAATCATATGATGTGTGCAACCACTATCAATGATCCAAGTATCATTCTTGCTAACTTTAGAAATGAGTGTTGTTTCAACATACCTTTCTTCTTCTTTTGAATCTTCTTTCAAAGCTACAAATACCACTTCAATGTCTTCATCAGTGTTGGTGTCGGTGTCGGTGTCATCATCATTTTTAGAAAGGTAACATGCTTTTGTGCCTTTGTATTTGTAGTCTTAGTTTCTTCTATCATATTTTCGGTTGCCTTTGTGTTCTCAATTATCTCTTTTGTCAAAATTTCTTTCACCAAATCGTTCATTTTCTTTGTCATCTTCTTTCCTATTAGGAAATCTAGCTACAATTTAACCAATCTCTTTATAGTTAAAACATACCAAAGGTAATTTCCCTTTGTATCTTCCTTTACCTTTCTACAGTCTTCTAGCCATTAATTCTTTTGTTGAGTATCATTTTTACATGAGAAAATAGATAGGAATTTGTGCGAACAAATTCCCCTCTTGGAAGAAATGATGTAAATTAGTCTCAAGGTTCCTTTTAGGCTAGGTCTCAACCACTTAGATAGCTCAATTGAAGATAAATGTGAATCTGTTCATGAGGAGGCCTTTTCTGGTTCGATCTTTGAGTGACTACAAAACAATCTTAGAACAAACAATCTTTCTCTCTCTTTTTTTTGTATTTTTTGAATCTTCAAGAAAAGAAATGTAAATTTGGTTTAATATACTATGAATTATTTGTAAACAAAGGAGAAAGGTAACAAGTATTTGAAATAAAATTGCAGAAAGTAAACTTAATGGACATAAACTAGTGTTACGTTGCCTTGTGAATTAAAGTACCAAGAAGATGGAGAAAACTGACAAAACGTAGATCTGAATGAATCATAATGACATGTTTACACATGCAATCATCAACAAAAATAAATGTAGATGTAAGATATTTAAAAATTTATCAGATCACGAAGCCACCACAAATGTGTACACACATGAGATAAATATATCTTGAAGCACCGAAGAATAATCATCTCAATAATTCATCACAACAAAGAAATGTAGCAATGATAATAACGACACTATGCAACCACAGATAAAAATCACCATATAATCAATTGGCTCTTTGAAATAAAGGATTGAACAAACACACATTCATAGATTTCACGAAGATAGCAGAAAATATCACACCTTAATTGAAGAACCAATTGTAAGTATTGCATTGCAAAGTAATCAACCTTAATTAAATTATTTTCTTATAATTTATAGAGCTTCACTCTTTAGGGAAATAAATCTCGCAGCTAGGGTTTCGGCTACACATGAAACTTTAAAATAAATCTAAAACTAAAGCTTACTAAAAGAAAACTATTCTTAAAATAAATCTAAACTATCTAGCATGAAATTAATCCTCATGCATTACAATTTTGAAGAAAAAGACATATTTAAAAACTCACAATCTTCTCTAGAACTTCGCCATTTCTATGCATGTTCTTCTCTCAAAACTTGGAGTTTTTTTCACTTTATTCCTTGCCATGACTCTCCTTCATGGATCCAACTGAAAGATACCTCTAAATCATGTAGAAACAACCCTAGAGAAGTGATCAATCTAACTGAAAATCTACTGTAGAAGACTAGAAGTTGTTGGCGGTGACGGCGCATAAATTTTGGACGCTGACCCTTGCTCTAAAAAAATGAAGTTGAAAAAATGACCAAGTGTTGAACACCCCTTTTGACAAAATTTTTGATTTTTTGAGGCCAAAAAACTTGCAAGGCCGGAAGGCCAAAAATCTTGGAGTATAAAATTGACTAAGTGTCAAGAAAGTTTTTCCACCATGTGAAAATTGGCTAAGTCTAAGACTGGACACTTAGAGGATTGGGAGTATCTCCAGATGTGCCTTGCGGAGCCTGTCTACTATCTCCTGAATTTATTCTAAATCCCCCATTTGGATGCTTTTTAGGGATTCTTGTTACTTCTCTCGAAAGGTGACCAACTCATTTGCAAAGCCCCTTATTTCTTCTTCATGAGATAACATTTTTTGCATAAAATATTTGTTGGAGGGCATATTTGGTTTCAACTCCATTGAAGATATCAAGGTACCGATGCACAATATCTTTGATTGGGTGCATCATTTTCTCATCATTATCATAGAGATCTAAGTCTAAGCCTCCAAAAAGCTCATGCATTTTCTCAACCCAGAGCATCCCTTTGTCTCTTTTCTTATCAATTCTACTCAAGAACTTTTGGTAGACCTTTAAAACCTCAGTGATATCTTTGATCCAATCTTCAAAATTATCAAGCTCTAACCCTTCACATATCTTCACCAAAACTTGGAAGTGCTACTTCATTATTATTATGAGATCATCGAGAGCCTTTTGTCATTTAAGAATTCTTTCCTTGAGACCATCCTCCTCACACATTATATCCACCAATTTGGGTCTCAAAATTTCCCTAAGAGAAGTTTTGGAAAACTCTTCAAAATCAGCCTTCCAATTAGAACAGACATGAATGAAAGAATGTGAAACATTTTCTGGCATCTCAAAATCACCCCTTTTCTCCAAAATAGCCTGTAATGAGGCCTCAAGGTTGCTAGGGTCAATGGGACCCACCATCTTTAGAATGAATCTCTTCATAGCTTCATTTTGGTCCATTAAATATTTAATCTTCTCCCCATCTTTGTCCATGAAGCCTACTACATGCCTCAAACCTAAAGAAACCAATGTTTTTCTACCTTTTCTTGTTGGTTCCCCCAAGTCTACCTCTTTAAAAACATAGTCTTCAAGAGTGATATTGACCATACTAGTATCTAATGTAGGGATGACTACTTGTGCTTTCCACCTACCCCTTTGATCTTGTGTCACTTATGATAGGGTCCTTACCTAGGCACTGGATTCTCCTTGGTGGAACGCTCAGCCTAGCACTTCCATATCTGTATTCTCTTCATGTGTGTAGAGCCTCACCCTTGGTTGTATTTCTTTGGTGGACCAAGTGGGTTTGGAGAAGGGATTTATAGGCTCATAGGGTATGACTAAGATCAAGGTGATGACTTCTCATTCTAGCTCTTGTTCTCCTTCTATTTATTCCTCCCTTACCTCCTCTCTTACCCCTTCTTCTCCTCCTAGCTATTCTTCTCCTCCAATATGCTCTTCTAACCTAGTTTGTTCCTCTGACCGAATCTCATTTTCTACTTCAATCTCCTTTTCTGGTCCTTGGTCTCCCTATTGAGCTGTCTCAATATGATAAGGCAGAGGAGTAGGCATTGGTGGAGTAGGGATAAGTAGAGTAGGGGCTACTAAGGGAGTAGGAGAAGACATCAACATACGAAAATGAGGTGGAGTAGGCATGGGGATTTGAATAGGTAGGGTTTGCAGTGGAGGTTGACTAGTTGGGACCTGTGGTGGAAGCGAAGTGATTGGAGGTGGTGGAACTGGGGCTTGTTGAGGTGGAGGAACTGGAAGCCCTATATTTTCTCCCTTTGATGTAATTCCAATGGAAGAGTTCTTTTTGGATTTAGTAGACTCCCTTGACCTTTAGTCACATTTTCATCTGTTGGTCCTTGAGATTCCTATTGAACTTATTCTCCTACATTTATCATAGGATTTTTAGCCATAAAATACACTAGAGGAGACATAAATGAAAAAGGAAATTATTGATCTATAAAAGGCCCTTCTGCTTAGATTTTTTGTTCAGTTTCTTTGAACCCATAGAGACTTTCAAAATATGATACATCAAATTTATCATCACCTATAGCATCCCTTGGATTCACTTCTTCTATTTGGGTCACTTCATCCATATCTATTTGTACATCCTCCTCCTACAACTTCATCTTCTTAAGGAAATATCCCAATCATGTCCTCTATCTTAGTGGTATCTCATCTTCATTATCTTCATCACCTTCTTCACCTTTTTCCAGAATAGGCTCCATATGAGAAGGTGTAGAGGACCTTTTCCTCTTATACACATTCCTTTTTATGACTTCGACAGGTCTAGATCCAGTCAGTTTTACCTTGGGTTCCCTCTTAGGTACATTTACTTTCTCTTTGCCACTAGAAGATAGGGAATCAAGAGGAGCTATGCTTCTGGTCATCCTAGTTTTTTGAGGCTTGGACCAAGGATTCAACCCATAAGTAGTTCGGTGTTTTTTTTTGTACACTATTTCTAGCCGCAGTGATGCAACTTCCTTAAATTATGGCATCAGTACCTTTTCCCCTATCTTCTTCTTCTCCTTGGAAGCTTGGGTTGGTTGTTTCTTCATTTGCACTGGGTCCATTTTGAATGGATGGGCAATCCATGTGTTATTCATCTTGATGAAATGACAAGCTTTGAAGTTGATGTCATCATTCTCATCTCTTTCTACCTCAGCATTAAGGATAGCCCTAGTGTAAATTTTATCTTGATTGTAGATAGGATCTAGGATATTCCTTGAATCTACATCTTTTACCTTTTGTGAGATGCATAGAAGTAGGGAACCTTGTGCTAGCTCTAAGCTCATCTGATAGTAGTCATATATTCTCATCTCATAGTCATCTATGCAATTCAACCAATGATCCTCAAGATGTGGTTCATGCACATAATGCCTCCCCATTATATGGCTATAAGTGACAATTGGATCAAACCTAGTTATAATCAAGTTAAAGTTTTGGAGGGAAACTCATTCCACTCAAAGGAAAAATACTTTCACCCTCTCATGTCCTATAAGAAATGGGGTCCTATTGAAATAAGAAAGTCCCAATAGTGTTTCTTTGTGTGCCTTATGTGCTCATAGGCATCTGAGAGATGCCTCACCATCTCTGATAGGATGATCCTGTTAGAAGGATACCTTGGTAATTTCTTAGGAGTGAGATTACTCTCTACCACCTTGATATAATTAAAGGTCTTAAATTGGATGTAATATGCCCCTAGGGCCTTCCCTTTTTCCACAACCTCTGATAATATTTTACCATAGTCTCCCTCTATGGAGTGGATGATTACAAACAAAAAGGAGTCATTTACTATCCAGAATGATGGGATATCTTCCATGATATTATCCTTCCTCACTAATTGATGGTACATCATAAATGGCCAAGCATTAGGCTAACCCATAGCACTGACCTTCACCAACCCTGGATACACTGCCCTAGTAGCCAACAGATATACAACATATGAATTCATATGAAAATTTAGATCATTTTTGAGAGATCAATTGCCTATCTAAGTTGTCACTGAGGATTGTGGCCCAGTAAAACCTTGACTTCCTCCCCTTTATCCTTTCAATTAGAAGGTCCATCCATGGTTCCAATTGTATGGATTTTTGCAACCCATATACTTGGCTGATCATAGTGATTGTTGCCTGGATATCCTCTTTCATATATCGCCTCCTCATATCTCTCTTCTCAAGTTTATTAGTTGGAAAAGGTTGTATGAGGTAATCATTATTAATAATATCATGCGATAGCTAGATGTCCTTGTTGTAGAAATTCATGCCTTTGTCTATTGTGAAGCTGTAGAATCTATTTATTCCCTTTGGTAGGTGGAAGACATCCTTGATGTTATCAGGCTTAAGGTCCTGTACCACCTCTCCCATGTTATTCTTTACCAACCTTTCATCTAGAACATAATGATTTTCTAGTGTGACAATAAGGTCCAAAGAGAGAATGGACACCTGATGTGCCACTGCATTCACTAGTGAGTAGTATACTAATGAAGTGTAGTCCTTTGATCTCCTTTCTACTAGGCACACTTGACCAAGTAATTGTTCTAACTAAAATTCCCAATGTTAGTGTCAGTGATTTCTGCATGAAGATTCCCCACCTTGGAGGGCACATGCTATCCCTTGAACTGGTACTTCATTATTGGAGAGTTTACCTTTTTAGACATTCTTAAAGAAGGAACATGAATCAGCAACAATCACCATAGATAAGAAAAACTACTGATGAAGATAAGAAAAGCATGAAGAAACAAAAATCCCCAAGGACACAAGCTTGAAAGGCTCAAAGGGAAGTTTTAGGAATTTAACCTTTCGGACTTTGAAAGAATAGGTTACCTCCAAAACACTAAAACAATGAAAAAGTAGGCATGATATAGTTCTGAGGTTTCGGCCTTTCGGAGGGAAAAGAATTTGTGAATCATTGGAGTCTAAAACATTGAAAAATGGAGTCTGAAAAGTTTGTTTGGGGAGGTTTGATGTTGGGTTTTGACATTTCAGAGTGTGAGGACGTCAGGTGCCGAAACACTAAAAGTGTGAAAATTCACCATGGAATTAGCACAATTTTTCGTAAAGTTCTTGTTTTTGGGACATCAAAGTCCAAAACTCTAAAAAAGTTTAGGGCCGACCAAGTCAAAGGAATAAAAACAAGGTGGGATCTCAAAAATGAGTTTGAATCAAGCTCGATCATGAGCTTGATACTAAGGGGTCCAAGGGGATGACCTTGAAACCCCAAAGCGATGCGAAGAAAGCCACAAGAAAAAAAACTCTAGCCAAAAGCCTAAAAGATACCCAAAAACCCTCTAAAAACTAGCAAAAAATGAAAGTACAAGAAGAGAACAAACCCTACCTTGAAAAAATACCTAAAGATCTAAAAGAGGCTGAAAATGTGGGTGATCTAGCAACTGGAAGCTCTCTGGGTACAATCTCTCTCTCAAAAGCTCTAAAAATAAGAAGGCAATGAAAAACACAAGTGACCAAAAATACTGCCGCTCACGCCTAATATAGAATTTCAGGGGATGACCTAAGCCACCCTCTGAATTTTGGCCTTTCAAGCTTTCAGAGTTTTTTGAACTCTGAAATGCTGAAAGCCCAATCTCTTATTAAGGAAATCAAACTTTCAGGGTTCTAAAACATCAAAAACTCTAAAAGACTGAAAAAAGGATAAAGGAGCTTTTAGACAGTTTTGATGACTTTGGCTTTTCAGAGCTTTCACACCTTCGGAAGTCTAAAAGTGTGAAAGCCTAAAAACTGACTAAAATCCTAAATGAACAATCCCTAAAAAGGGATAAAATGACTGCCAGACCTTGAAAACAAGCCAAAAAAGGGGGGTCCTTTTTCCAAGTGGTCAAAAAGAGGAGCATGGTTGTGGGACCACAACAAATAGCCCTAACAAAAGAAAATTAATGATCCAGGCATTTCTCAATCACCCCACTATCAAAGAGATCCTGTCTTGCAATGAACTGGACACAAGGTCGTACATGGTAGTAATCTCCCTATCAACATATCAAGATCAAAAATCCTTTTCTTTCACACCTAGTGTGTGAATGTTTGTATTCATATTCTCCAAATTCCTCATCAAAGGTTCCTTGGATTCTTAACTAGTCATAATCAAATCTTCACCCGCTGGATAAGATTGGCCAACAGTCATTTCAACCTTTCTCTACTACCATCTAGGCATTCATAGTCATGATAGAGGCTACTAAAGTCACCCTTCACCTCCTTCAGATGATCTTGTTTTGCATTTTTAAACTTCTTTGGAGGGATATTTTAGAATCAACATTTATTACATGGAAAGCAATTTGCTTGAGTCATTATGTTCTAGATATTTCATTTCTTCACTTAATTCAGATTCAATACTTTTAGTGAACTAAGGCAATGCTTAGGCTATGCCACCTTAGTATTTTGCATTTTTTATTTCTCTTCTTTCTTTTCTACTTTTGGAAACATGGGCAATGATTAGACTATGCTAGCCAAGCATTTGAACTTTTCTTTTCTTGTTGACTTTATCTTTATGCATTCCTCCTTTTTTATTTTGGCTCTTTTCTTTTAGTCTGTATTTTAGGTGGAAGAGGGTTTTGACTTTAGAATTCCTTTATTGCCATAGGCATTACTTGATTCTGACTGAAATCCTCTCAAAAAAACCTCCAACTTAGAATCTTGTAAGATGTGTGTTGGTGTCAATGATAATTAGCTCCAAAAATCCACCCGATTAATTTGAAAGGAAAACACTCCACTTTCAATCTTTATATCTAGCTCCTTGCAAGACAAAATCTAATCAAAAGTGTTTGATAAAGAAATACCTTCATATTTTTTCCCAAACTACTTGGTGCGAAACACTTATTTAAAGAAAAATTCCCCCTGATAGACATGAACTAATTGACCCAAAAGAAAAGAAACCCAAAACAGAGACACTAAACTAAGAAAATATACAAGGAAGGATGAGAGCCCCTCAAGATCCAAATTAATGTTTGAGATACTGGGCATTGATAGGAAATGGACCCAACTCCCCTTCGAGAGAACTAATCCTTAAAGTGTTCTCTCCCAATATTTTTTCTATTTGCAAAAGGCCTACCCATTGTTGAAATTTAGTGTGGTTTCCCAACTTCTCTTTCACTTTATCCCACATCAGGACCAAATCAGAAATCATAAAATTCTTTAATGTTTCTCTCTTTTCAAACCAACACTTGACAATATTTTTATGTTTAGCTATGTGTTCTAAGGCCATGGTTCTCTTTTCTTCTAGGTCTAAAAGGTTTAGGAGGCAAACTTGCACCCTATCCTCACCTTCGACGTATTGGTCCATAATTCTCAAGATTGGTATTTTTAGGTTCATAGGGAAAATGGGTTGCAGTCCAAGGAATAATTGGTAAGGAGAAGTCCCCAAAGTATTTTTAATCCTCACTCGATTAGTCCATAGGGCGTAGTTCAATTGCATGTACCAATCCTGAGGATTGTCATCTAGGAGGTGTTTGATTATAGTTGTCAAGTTTTTGTTCGTTGATTCAGCAAACTCATTCCCTTGTAGATAATAATTAGATAAGAATATGAGGATTACGTGATTCTCTAATGCCCACTAGATAAGAGATGAAGATGAGAAAGAGGGTGCATTGTCACATACCAGAAAGAAATACATACCAAAACACGTGATAATATACTCCTCTAGGAATTTGGTTACTACTTCCATGGTGAAATTTCTCAAAACTTGGGCCTCTATCCACTGCGTGTAGTAATCCATTGTTGTCAAGATGTACTTGTGTCCTACTGATGAAGGGGGGTTAATCATTCCTACAAAATCTAGCCCCTATTGGGAAAATGGATGTACCCCATAGATGGGTTGTAGGGGCACTATGGGATGTCTCTCACAAATGGTACTATTTTGGCAAGAATGAATGAACATACATGCTCGTGTGTATCCTTGAACAAGGTAGGTCAATAATAACCAAACCTCAATATCCGATGTGTAGTCACCTCAGTCGACCCATGGCTAGTGCCATACTTGTTAAGAAATTCAGTGAGATCTTGTTTAGCTTCTATCCTATCCAAACACCATAGGTAAAGGCTATCATAATTGCGTTTGTAAATTTTTCCATTTTTGAGCATGTGAGAATCACTTTTATTCTTTAAGGATCTTATTTGAGATCCATTTAACCCTTTAGGTCATTGATTTTGGAGCAAGTAATAAACTATATCCTGGTAGCAAACATCAGTTACGATCCCTTCATTGGTATACACTTAGCACACTAAACCTTGATTGTTTTAGCTATCATTTTTGTGAGGCCTTGGCCTCTTACTAGCTTCATCACCTAAATCTTGATATCAATTTCTTGCAGTATGGCCATCTATTTTCCCTTTCATTCTCCCAACTCATTTTGCATTAGTAAGGACTTGAAGGCATGATCAAGAACAATAGTAACAACCTTGCTCCTAAGGATGTAGTGTCTGAACTTATTGATGAATTTAACTAGTGCAAAAGATTGTTTGTCAAGGTTGGGATATTGGAGTTCAACATTTTTCAAAGGGAAACTCATAAAGGCTATTGGTCTTTCATCTTCTCCTTCTTTCGTTTGAGTAAGGATTCCCACACATGAGTGCTATGATCCAAAAGAGTACACCTTGAATGGTAAAGTGTAATCCAGACTAACCAAAACTGGAGTAGTAGTGATGGAAGCCTTGATCTCTTCAAATGCATCTTTAGCCGGGGAATTCCATTCTATCTTCACATCCTTTTTTAGCATGTCATTTAGGTGACACACTATCTCGACAAACCCACTAATAAAATTCCTTGCAAAGTTGATCTTTCCAAAGAAGGACTTTAGTTCCTTCATATTGTTAGGGGAACCAATTTAAGGATAGCCTCCACCCTTTTAGGTTCTATTGAGATACCTATCTCTTAGATGGAATGTCCCAATAGCTTGCCCTGGGTTACCCCAAAAACACATTTTTTAGGATTTAGATAAATTCCATAACTCTTGTATCTTTTCAACACTTTGCGTAAATCCTCAATATGATCTACATGGTTTCTATAGAATACCATAATGTCATCCATATATATGATGATGCACTTATTGATGAGTCCCCTAAATGCTTCATCCATGGCTCATTGGAAAGTTTCTCCATCATTGATCAAACCAAAGGGTATGCGGTAGTAAGAAAATGTCCCCCATTTAGTAGTGACTATCATATTCAATCTATCTTCCTCTTTCACCATGACCTAATTTTATCCAGAGTAACCATCAAGGAAAGACATCATTTGAGACCCATTTACAATTTTCAATACTTCTTCAAGAGAAGAAAAAGGGTAATTTTCCTTTTGCGAAGATCTATTGAGGTTTCAGAAATCTACATAGAGTTAGACTTCTCCACTCTTCTTTCTCACAAGAATGAGGTTTTCCACCTAGGTTGAATGCTGGATAGGAAAAATGATCTTAGCATCAAGAAAATTCTACACTTCCTTCTGAATCACTAGCTCAATTATGGGGTTAACGGTCCTCTTCCTTTGACATAAAGGTTTGGCATCTAAGTTAAGTGGTATATTGTGTACAATGACAATGGGGTCTAGGTTTCTAGATCTTTGTATCTCCAAGCTATAGAATCTTTATATTCTATGAGAAACTCTACCATTTTCCTCTTCTCTTCATTTGTACCAATTTTCCCAATACAAACCTCCCTGGGTTCAAGTTGCATACCCACACTGTAGATTTCACAATCATCACCCCCTATAGTTTGTGCCTTCCTTTTTTTGTGAGCATAGTCATCTTGTCGAAGATTCTTTCTAAAAACACCATTCCTTTTGGGATAGAATTGGTTTTCAAGTTCAAGATTCCCAAATCATTTGACTCTTTGATTTCATCAATCCCTTCATCTATGGCCTATTTCTCAAAGAACCCAGTACTCATGATGAATTCAAGTATCTTTTGGTCATCTTGGAACACCTAGAAGTTGGTGATGTTATCTAGAATAGCCGATATTTCAATGAGGTCAATAGATAATTTCTTCAACTTTGATTTCTCCAAAGGGTGTAGGGAACTTGCTAATACTGCTAAGGCATTAGAGACCATGTTCTTCCTCCTTAGGACACTTATGATATTGAATTCTTCAAAGTCTTCAATCAAATCTCACACATGGTTCTAGTATGAGGTTAGTTTCTTATCACTGCATGAATATTGGCTATATATCTATCTAACCACTAGTTGGGAATCACCTTCTATGATCAGGGATTTTATCTTCTCTTCATGCGCCATGAGGAGACCTCATACCAATGCCTCATATTTGACAACATTGTTGGTACAAAATAATTGCAGCCTATAGGCAGCATAATAGGAGTCACCTCAGGGGTTGATCAGTTCAATTCCTAACCCAACCCCTTGATTGCATTTGGAGCCATCAAATCTTAGTTTCTAGATGGGATGACCCTTCAGAGAGTGAGGTTTACTTTGGGATTCTGACATGGTCTTGGGCAGCTGTGAGTCGATCTGGGGTTCAATGGGAATCTCTAGCGATGGTGGGTCTTCATAGGTAGGTATTCCTACATCTTTTTCTTCTAGATTTTCCCTTGTAGAGAGGGGTACCCATTTAATTTTTTGTTTTTCCCTTTTCTCATGCCATACATCTTGACATGGTTGTAAGTAACCATCATCTGATGAACTTTACTCCTCTTGTATAAGGTTTTCTTCTATAAATATCATAGGTTGACCATGATGGGAAGGGCCTTCATCGGTATGTTGTGTTGCTTCCCCCTGGTAGATTCCGTTACTTGGGATATTTTGATCACCACTTGGGCTATGACATCTTAGAAATTATGGCATTAAAACTTTGAATGAATGACTTGGTGTAAATGACAATACCCTAGTAATATCAATATGTTCAAATCAGCCTCTTGCCCGAGATGTTTCATATTCTTCATCATATTATTGATGAATTCTATGAGGATTTCATTAGGGACTTGAGAATTTATCAGTCCTTGTACAAGGCTATCACTAGAATATTCTTCTTCCTTGATATGGAATGTTAGGATTCTTTCGAACTGATATACTCCCAAATTAGCTTGTGAGGACAAGACTTCATTTGGGGCATTGTATTCAGTTATCATTTGTTTGATCTTTAGTTCAATATCAATTTTAATTTGGTTATTTAATCCCTTCCAAGGAAACTGAAGTTGTGTGAGGTTTGTGGAAAACCACACTCTCAGTAACCTAGTCCATTCCCTCCTAAGGAGCATAGCATATGTCTCTAGGATATCTACTATGTGTATATATATGCAATCCTGCATCCAAGGGTCTGTGGTTAATTTTATATAGGCATTTTTCAAGACCCCGATGACCTTGACTTCTGTCTTGTCGAGTTGTATCATTACCCTATTATTTGGTTGGGGGTTCATCCCCAACTTCTGACATATGGATAAGGACATGACGTTGGATGAATCCTCCAAATCAATCAGACAATTGTGTATATTTTTTCCAAATATTTTGAGGCTAAGAAAAAATGGTGGCACTTCGATTCGGTCTTTAAACATGGTTGGCATTGCCTCAATGACATTGACATTTGATGAAATCCTTGCATTACTACTTAACGGAGCTGACTTAGAATGGTCCAAAGATTTCAAAAGTGCTTCCCTTTGTGAGGGGAAACTTTGTAACATGTCGTACATTGACATATTAGCTTTAACTCACTTTAATTATTCTAATGCACTATACCTTTCAGTGGACCAGAGTAGATTATTTAATATGGTAGGTGGATGTTGCGTAGTTAGTGAAATGGTGGTACTCGGGCCTCTAGGATGTGAAGGGTTTCTATTAGCCTGTGGGTCTGGAGGAGTGGGTTGCATTCCAGGAGGAATACCATCAGTCAAGGGCTCCCTTCTACTAATCAAATTATAATTTCTTTGGTTGTTCTAAAAAGCATGGACCTCATAATATTTAGGTTGACTTTGTTGATTAAATGGAAAAATGAACTCCTCCTCAGTCATGTTATCACCGGGTCCTTCCTCAATGGTTGGTTCATAGGAGTCAAAAACCATGGTGTTGAAATTTGTTTGGGAGCTGTTAAATTTTTGACCTTAGTGTTTATCAACCTCCCTCCTATATTCATTATATAGTTTATGTACATTGGTGGCTTCTGTGAAGTTGACTTCAAATGAGCTAAAGGCATTGGCATTATTAGCATGTATACCACCATTGTTGGGGCGTGTGTTCCATGGCCTATTAGTTCACTTCTTCTTGAATTATTTATCTTGCACAATATTTCTATAGTTTCTATTATTATTTTTGTAATTACCATAATTATGGTTCTAATTTTGGGGATAAGTGTTTGGGGTAGCAGTAAATTGTTGGTAATTCCCTTGGTTTTGAGATGGATTTAACTTCATCCTGGTGATTTAACTTGTCAAATGAGACAATGTTTTCTTCATGGCATTCAATTCATTCACCAAAGAATTATTAGGTTCATTTGGGATAGAAACCTTTTTCTCACAAAGAGCTTCCTTATGCACATCGTATCCTGGATACGTGATGGTGAGTAGTGGAGAGGTGGTGTATGAAGTTGGGATTGGGTTGAGCTTAGGAGTGTGATGAACTGAGGGATGGTTATGTGCTACAAATGGACCAATCATGGAAGCATTCTCTAATTAGGGTGAAATACCTTAATTCCCACCAACTTGTGGATCCATCTACTGCATGAAAGTGATGGCCTCATTACCCACATTTTCCAAAGTATCTATGTCAGTTGGGGGTAGCCTTTTCAAGAATATGGATGTCAAAGGATCTAAGGCTCATAAGTATACTTGTATGGAAGCCCCGATAGGTATGGTGTAAGGATCCTCTAGTCTCTGATAGATCTTGTGGAAATGGTGATTAAACATTGCAATTGGTTCGTTATGGTATTTTCTCATCGAGATGAATTGATGATGACGATTAGTAGGATCTACATATAGCTTTATTTGATTAAGGAATTTAGTTTTGAATTTAGCCCAACTTGGAACAGATCCCCGTGGAAAGTTCAAGTACTAATTGTATGCAAATTCTCCCACTAGTATGAAAACAACAATATATGACCAAATAAACTACCAAAAATTGTAGATAAACTATTTATTTGGTCATTTATTTGGTCATATATTTAGTCATTTATTTTGTCATTTGGTAGTTTATTTGGTCATTTATTTGGTCATTTGGTCATTTATTTGGTCATTTGGTATTTTATTTGGTCATTTATTTGGTCATTTGGTAGTGTATTTGGTCATTTATTTGATCGTTTGGTCATTTATTTGGTCATTTATTTGGTCATTTATTTGGTCATTTATTTAGTCATTTATTTGGTCATTTATTTAGTCATTTGGTAGTTTATTTGGTCATTTATTTGGTCACTTATTTAGTCATTTATGTGGTCATTTGGTAGTTTATTTGGTCATTTATTTAGTCATTTAATTGGTAGTTTATTTGGTCATTTATGTTATTTGGTAGTAAATGTAGTTACGAAATGAATAAATTAATAAATTTTAAAATGCAAAAAAAAACATAATATTAGACTTGAACTAAATCATAAAAGCAAATAAGAGTATTACACATGAACAAGCTGTCACAGACTAGAATTAAAAGATTGATTCAACATCATGATGATAAATAAAGGTAATCTCCAATAAGAAAAAAATAATGCAAATATATATCAAATTATAATGTCAAAGTTGTCTAAATAGTATATACATAAATATAATAAAAAATCTCAAAGTTGTCTAAGAGTTTCCAACTCTTTCAAATACACCTTGAAGATTAAAATCTCTAAACAACACATTGAAAATATTGTAATATAAAGTAGTGACCCAAAATTTCTAGCAAATAACACATAATAAATGTGTTGATCAACTATGCCATTTTTGCTAAATACTTTAGTGGCCACCGTGTGAAGGTTCCCTCTTTCTCTTTCAGACAAATAGCCCCATCTATTTTGTCTTCATAAGAAAGGGGTAAGTTACTTGTGACCTTTAAAATGTTTACATTTTCATCTCCAATTCCTTTCAAGTTGACTCCATCTACAATAGACAAGGAGTGAATCCTCCCAATACCTACAACAACACTATCATATGGATCTAACACATTAACTTTATCCCCTTCTTTGAGTTTATCAATAGATTTCTGCAAAAAGAAAAAAAATAACACATTAGATTACATAGGTAATGATCAAGCACACTAAAAATCCCAAACAAAGCAGACTAAAAAAGAAGTTAAAAAGACCAATTTCATGTTTTTGACTTGCTATGGATTAGATATATATAATATTATAGTTAAACAAGAGACCAGACCTTAAATGCAAAACACTCTCCTTCTATCTAGGTGGTCTATAGTTCTACCAAAAAAAAATCCTAATCCCTAAGACAAATCCTAAGCAAAATCTGCAACTCTATGTTTATAAGCAATTAGTATGCGAGCAAACATGAATGAGTGTATATGCGAGTACTTTTTTTTGAAGTATGAAGTGAAACAATGGGCCGGAGTGTCCAAATAACAAATACACAAATAATGACTGTTAAAATTTAAGACCTTTGCAATTTGCACAACCCTACCCACATCATCCAAGGACACTTTGTGCTACCATAAATATAGAGGAATCCCTAAAACTACTAAGGTCAGCAAGAACCATAGGAAGAAAGAAACACACGATGTCCTAAAAATACTTTTTCTTGTAGTAGAGGAAGATTATTGCAATTACACTAAAAATTGGGTATAGTAGATGACATCAAGATATTGCGAGGGCAACAATAAAACATCCAAAATGGTATCTAACTTGGGTAGTAGCCTTTGTAGGGATTTTGTACAACCACACTGAAATGACAAGCTTAGTGATAACAAGAACAAAGTAGTTTCTTTAATTATCTAGAACAGAGGATGGATGATGGATTTATTGATTGGAAATTCAAAAGACTATTGATGATGAAAATCAAAGATGTTCTAAAAAAAATGTTTGGAAACACTTGCTATATTATCTCAACAACAAAAACATTCACCATTTACTGTACATGAAATGATCTAATTTTTTTTTATAGATAACATTATTTTATAACACAAGAACAGAGCCTTAGACAAAATATCTCACAAGTTACTCTTCAGAGACCAATGTCTTAACCAATTAAGATCAACCCCTTCCACTTTTTTTTGGGTTTTAGTCAAAGCTACAATACCAATAATGCCTAATTAAAATCCAAAATATCAATGAAGAATGAAGTTAACATAATTAGTATACTATTGTGGACTTTGAATCATATAAGTTCATATTTGTATAATGTTTTGATTTAATAGACTATTACTATCAGTGTGTTGTTAATGCATGTTAATAGCTTGTTGAATTTTTTTTTGACTATTTGTCTACAGAATTAGCACCCTAATTTGATAGCTTTTAACATAAAAAAATGATCAAATCCAAAAATATGTCAAGTTAAAACATAAAAATCAAATAGATGAAATCCATTTTCTGATATAAAACTAAATCTCTTGATTATCACACAAATCTAAAAAAGGCCAAAGAATAAAAACAACTATTTAAAAAGGTAAGTCCTACTAGCCATGTCAGTAGAAAAGATGTTAAAACTCACTATCAATATACATAGTATTTTCTTACCTATATCGAGTTACTAGGAGATGCAAGAAGATAGAAGCTTCTAGTCTTGCAATTTCAAGTCCAAGACAAAGTCTATGGCCACCTCCAAATGGAGTAAAACTACTCCCTGTTGGGTCCTTTTCCTAATCATTGGAAAAAATAAATTGTATGTTACCATCATTTCAAAACCATCTTTATATCACTTACAAAAAGGTATAGAGAAAGACAAATACCTCATTGTCAACACCCAAGAAATCGATAACTTTTTCAATCAAAGAATTTTAGATTACCAAGAACTCCTATTTATAAATAGAAAAGCTCTGTAGTCTGGATAAATTCGTTGAATTTTTCATTCCCCTCAAACTAACCTTTTCCCACTGTCATGTAATGTATTAAAGCCTCTACAATACATAAATTATGCAAACTAATGCATGCAATCTCATTGCCACAAATACTAATCCAAACTAAAACAATATCTTAAATGGTACAAAAAAGAAGGGAACCAATGAAGAGAACAAGTTACTAACAGAGGAAAAAACATCCACTTCAAACAAATCTATAGTGCCATTCAATCATTATACAAAATCATGCTACTAGTTTACAAATCTAATTGGAACCTAAAATATCTAGGTCACATAAAGGTGGGATAACATTTGGTAGAATTCTACTTACTTGCCATCTCCATGGGTTGAATTTGTATGGACCCTCATAGTTGTCTTAATCAAGGTGAATGGACCTAAAGTATGTAAATACAGACCACCCCTTTCGAATCAAGTGTCCTGAAGAAAAAAAAAAAAAAAAAAGAGATATCACTTTCAAATATATCAATTTTCCACAATCCATGAAATTATGGTTAATGCTTCTGAATTTGATTGTGTATTGTTTTTTGCATCAATTTTTTGGATCATTTTCTATGATCTGTCATTAGGACGAATGACTGATATCAGAGTCTCATATTATACCTTTGATCTCAATATCCTATAGTTATTTGCGCAGGACACCATTTATGATATTCCCCAAGTGCAAGGTCTCTATTATGACCTGATCATTGTATAAAATTCATGTGTTTCTCATAAAAATCCTAAATTTTAATCAAATTACATTGATCTTATCATAGTTTTAGTCACAAACATACTCACATTCTGTGTAAATGGAAATGACATATAATCACTCCAAGTCACTGGCTATTTCTCCCTTCCTTGGATTCCTTAAGGTTCATGTTTTCTTCCTAAGACCAACTAAAGTATGAATGTCATATGGTAGGAAAAAGAAAATTGGGTAACTTATAAGTTATTCTCAAATATGAAAGTGCATTGATTGTTACCTATAATTGTTGTTGAGAAAGTGGACAACTGGTAAGGTATTGGACTACTAGCGTCATTAGCATTGGCATTGAGTCTTCCTCTGGGATCATTAAATCTATCATGTTATCAGAGATGAGGTTTCTAGTGAAGTGCCCTCTTTTACTATTTGTTTCATTTAATAATACATCAAGCACATCCTCCTGTCTACTTTTATTGCTATTGTAGTTTGCTTTTCTATCTTCTATGGTTCTATGCACCATCTTGACCATGTTTGCCTTCGCCTGAAAATGTTTTAATGATCATAATTGGTAAATAAGTCAAAAATTTCAAATCTCCCAAACCCCATATCTTAGATTCATGTACTACTAGTGATCAACATGTGATACTATTTAAAAAATAAGAAATATTAAGTGCAATGAGAAAATCTAACCTGTAAGGACTTATAAAGCCTTGTTCTTGGTAATTTGATTGGAATTACAACCAAACCAGAAATAAAATTTATGAATTCTTGTTTTAGATATTCCAATTCATCGCTAGGGTTAAGACTCATTAGGGCTTTTAACAACACTTGAAAATCTATTTGTTCCAAAAGCAATGTTAATGGTCAAAACAAAAAAAGTTATATAAAATATAAATGTAGATGTTCATGTGCATTTGTATTATATTCATCACTTACCTTTTTGGTTTCATCTTGGATGTAACTACTTGTCCATCATTCTAGTTTCTCATGGAATCCAGCACATACTTCTCTATGTCCACAGTTATATGTTCCTTTAACTGTGGGATTTGAGGAAACTACCTATGAGGCCATGTAACTTTTTATGCATGTTTCCATTTAGCTAGAGTATTGAAGACTTTCCCATGAGTTCATTCAGTGACTTGGGATAAGAAGGAACAAATATTCTACCATCATTTTGCAAAACCACCTTGCTCACTTTTGGATCAGTTGACAAAATTGTGGGGCTCCCAAGAAGGTGTGATTTGAAAACCTTTCCATATCTGCATTCCAAAATACAAGATTTAGGTCTTAATTTAAGTAACATATGGATTCCCTCCAGTCATTTCCCATGATTTTCATCCATTTAGATCCAATATTAAGGTTGGTAAAACTTAACTTGGAACCCCAGAAACAAACAAAAGCCAACTATTATCGCCCATGTGTTCTCAGACATTTACAATGAAAAAAAGCTTACAATTTTCTGATATATACTTCTAACCACAAAGTTGAATTTTCTATGATTTAGATGTGGATAAGATAGACATTATTTCACCAAATTAAATACTCATAACATGCTAACTTCACAATGATGGACTAAATGAGTTTCCATTGAGAAGTCTCTGATCAATCCACAAAAAAAGGTTGGTAGTAATGTAATATTATGATGGGTCGTAGAATCCTAGGTGTTCCAACACATTGGTCCACATAAGAGACCAAAATCAAATGCTTTTCTTTGGTTTTGAGTCTTGATAGACACCCTAGAATGCTTATTGTTAAATTCAGGCCTACAGTTATGACAAACTAGTGGGCATAATTGATATTTGTTGTTCTGTCCTTGCTTACATTTTTATGTTTTTGAATTCATGAGACAAGATTGACACACTAGGAAGAAGTGGAGTACACTAGATTTTTACTTACAAACTACACCATCCCATTAAATTAAGCTTTTTATTCCTCTGACAGCTGTTGTGCCATAGATTTAATCTGATAGAAAGTAGCACTAACCATATTCTAATGTGGATGACTTGAACAACATAAAAAATGTATGTTCTAATTTTTAATTCAAACACTTGATATTATCTCTACTAATTTATATCTTAAGGAAATAATATTTTCATTCCCTAAAAAGGATGCTAATAGTAATTTTTGGAACAACAAGGACCCTGATAATGATACGAAGTGAGGCTTTTTCAGATATGCAATCTAATGTTGTAGCCTATCAGATAATATTGTCTCAAAAGCCTGTCAGCAATATAAATAGGAAGATATGAAGAAGAAATGGTCACCTAAGACTTAAAGTGCTGCTGAAGATTGAAATTCTCATGGTAGTAATAAGAGCATTAACTGGACATTATTCATCATTCAAAAGAGTCGCGTAAGAAACAAACCTCCAAATGCCCATTTATGGGAGGTGGCATTAGAATGAAGGAACTTTGGATGTACACAAACATGATCCATTCCACCTACATTAAGAAGAAAAAAGGTTTTAGTATTATTAAATTGACTTATGACGCAAGGTAGGGAGCAAGAGGGGCCAAATAATGGAACACCCTAATGGTCCAATCCTGCTCAACACATGCAGAAGAAAACAAACACAACAGTGAGAGAGAGAATGCAGAAGCTTTCATATATTCTCATCAAATATAATGATACATGTTAGGCTGTAAGGCCTTCCCAATTAGGGCCAAATATTAAAATGAAATTTAGAAGTCCTTAAACATGTGAGGATCTATCGAAATATCTAATTCTATCTTTTATCTTCTAAAAGAAACTACCTCCAAACTACAACCAAACAACTACATTTATACAAGAGTCTACTGAACTGAGTCAGCCTTCAAATCCATAATCAATGAAAGGAATGGTCAAATCTAGGACCACACGCTTCCCAATGATGGATTCATAAAATCTATGACCCAACATAAATGCATAAGTCGGCCACAACAGAAACTAAAACTAAACCTGTCGGTGAGCAAACATAACCAAGTAGCAGATAAGCAATGCCAAGCACTAGTGAAACAACCACCCACCCAGGAGATAACCAAACACACTCAGTAACCAAAGGAAACTGACCAACTACTGACCAACTTGGTCAAAGTAGGAACCGAGCAACACACACAAACTCCAAAATGTTTTTGGTGACACAGGATTGCCAAGGACTTGAGATGATCCTGCATCAGACACCTGGAGTTATTTTGAAATGATTCCTACATCTGGTCTGAGCTATATCCAAATCAGACTGTGAAATCCATGAAGTATCTTCCATCCGTCTATTCTTCCACTTTACTAGATATTCCATATACTATTTTCCTCTTGTACTCTTGCCAACTCTTTCCTTCAAAATCTGTTCAATTTCTTCATTCTTCTTCTTAGGATATTTTGTTGGTACTGTCACTTCTTCATTAGGTTCATGATACTCATACAAATTAGAAATGTTGAAAATAGGTGATATGTCCATGTCATTAGGTAACACAATTTCATATGCATTTCTACTGTCAAATTTCCTCAAAATCTTGCAAGGTCCAAACTTCTTCATCTTCAGCTTCCCATATGTTCCAATAGGAAATCAACCTTTCCTCAAATGAACCATCACTTTATCACCAACATCAAAATTTTTATGTCTTCTTGATCTATCAGCTCTATCTTTGTATTTATGATTACTATCTTCTAGCTTCAGTTTCACATATTCATGCAATGTCTTCATGTACTCATAAAATTTTACTCCTTCAACACTTTTCTTATTCTCATCAGCAATGTCTCTCAAATCATATATTCCTCTCAGTTGTGTGCCATTCACAATCTCAAATGGTGTCTTTCTAGTACTCCTATTCATTGAATTATTGTATGTAAACTCTGCTTGTGCCAACGTAGAATCCCAATTACTCAATGTGTTTCCAACTAAGCATCTCAAAATATTTCCCAAACTTATGTTCACAACTTCAGTCTGTCCATTAGTTTGTGGGTGAAATGTAGAACTATATTTCAACTCAGTGCAAAATTTCTTCCAAAGGGTTTTCCAAAAGTAACCAACAAATTTACTGTCTCGGTCAGAGATAATACTCCTCGGTAATCCATGTAATCTGATAATTTCCTTAAAGAAAATATCTGCTACATGTACTACATTTGATGTCTTTCTACATGGTATAAAATGTGCCATCTTAGAAAATCTATCTACCACAACAAATATATAATCATTACCTCTTACTATCTTTGGTAAGCCAAGAACAAAGTCCATACTACTGTTAATCCAAGGATTCTCAGGAACAACAATTGGTGTATAGAATCCAGTACTCTGACTTACTCCTTTTTCAACTTGAAAAATTCCACAACTTTTCACAAATGTCTAAACATCTTTATACAACTGCAACCAATAGTATTTCTCCTTAAGAAAATTCCATGTTTTATCAATACCGAAATGTCTAGCCAAACCACTACTATGTTTTTCCTTTATCAAATTAGTTCTGATTATTCCTCTCGGTATACACAACTGAATGCCTTTAAACAACATAGCTTCTTGAATAAAATATTCATCCCATTTAGTATCTTGTTGATCTTGAATAGGTGCTCTTCACTTTCTCCGTGGCTTAGAAAAATTAGGGTCAAACTCATATGAATCTATCATCTCATCAAAACCAAGAACTTCAATTTTCATCTCGATCATCAAAGATCTTCTTCTACTCAATGCATCAACAACTCGATTAGTGACTCTACTCTTATGCTTTATCACAAATGTGTAACTCTACAAATACTGAATCCATTTCACATGTCTCTGGTTCAACTTATTCTAACTACCCAAATATTGTAAAGCCTTATGATTAGCATACAACATAAATTCACTCGGTATT
The DNA here is from genome assembly GCA_027943335.1 of Chamaecyparis obtusa. NCBI lineage: Eukaryota > Viridiplantae > Streptophyta > Pinopsida > Cupressales > Cupressaceae > Chamaecyparis > Chamaecyparis obtusa. The sequence goes on along the minus strand of BSBK01006866.1, from coordinate 273,932 downwards.
TAATAATGTCTCCATTTCTTTAGTGCTTGAACAATAGCATAGAATTCTTGATCATACGTGGAATATTTCCTTCTAGCATCATTCAACTTTTCACTAAATAAAGTGATAGGTTTACCTTCTTGACTCAACATAGGTCCAATTGCACTTCCACTTGCATCACATTCCACTTGAAATACCTTACTAAAATCAGGTAATGCCAAAATAGGTAATTCAACAACCTTCTACTTCAGTGTCTCAAAACTTCTATCAGCTCCATGTGTCCACTTGAATTCTCTTTTGTCTCCTCTCATAGTTTTAGTCATAGCATTAAAAATTGAACTAAAATTCCTTATGAACTTTCAGTAAAAACTTGCCAAACCATGAAATGATCTTACCTCACTAGCATTTACAGGTGTAGGCCAATTCAAATAGCTTCAACCTTTTTAGGATCCATCTTCAAACCATCAGCTAAAATAATAAATCCCAAATACACAATCTCCTCTTTCATGAATGAACACTTTTTTCAGATTTATCAGCAACTTTTCTTGTTTCAATCTCTGCAAAACTTGTCTAACATTTAACAAATGTTCTTCTCTAGTCTTACTGAATATCAGAATATCATCAAGATATACAATCACAAACTTACCCAAGAATTTCTTCAAAACTTCATTCATCAGCCTCATAAAAGTACTTGGTGCATTAGTTAAACCAAAGGGCATAACCAACCACTCATACAAACCTTCTTTTTTCTTGAAAGCATTCTTCCATTCATCACCTTCTCTGATTCTGATCTGATGATACCCACTTTTTAAATCAATTTTGGTGAAATACTTTGCTCTAGTCAAACTATCCATTATGTCATCCATTCTCGGTATAGGAAACGTATACTTCACTGTTATCTTATTGATTGCTCTGGAATCAGTACACATTCTCCATTCTCCATTCTTTTTAGGTGCCAATACAATAGGTATTGCACAAGGACTTAAAATTTCTCTGATCAAACCTTTCTCTAGCAACTCTTGAATCTGTCAGTTCAATTCTTGATTCTTGGTAGGTGTCAACTGATGAGGTGCCTTATTTGGTAAACTAGCTCGAGGGATTAGATCCATACAATGATCAATGCTTCTTTTCGATGGAAAACCATTAGGTACATTATCAGAAATGATATCACTATACTCGGTGAGTAACTTATCAATCTCCTCAGGGACATTATCCTCTATTTTCTTACTCAGTCTGTTAGGGATCACAACAAAACATATGTCGTTCTTCTTCAAAGAGTTAAAAAAATTTCTTGCCTCCATCAAACAAACTTTCACAGATGTGAAAACATTACTAACAGGTTCTTCGATCAAAGGTAATGATATTTTTTTCATTCCATCAGCCATAATAGTATACTTATGCAATCTCCCATCATATATAGCATGCCTATCATATTGCGAAGGTCTACCCAACAAAATATGACAACAATCGATAGGCATGATATCACATAACACCTTATCACAGTACTTTCCAATCTTCAAATTCACATAACATTGTTCACTTAATAGGAGTGTATGCTCATCTTTGATCCAAGAAATTTGATAGGGCTTCAGATGTACCAACCTTTCCAACTGCAATTTTATGACCATCTCCTCAGATGCCAGATTCTCTGAGCTACCACTATCAATGATTACCTTCGAAACTTTATCAGAAACTCTACATTTGGTCTTGAAAAAACTTTTCCTTACCGGATCTTCCTTTTTTCTTTCATTCCACAGTGCTCTCCTTACCATCAAGCTATTTTCTTTCTCAGGTTCATTCAGTGACTCTTCTTGCACCAAAGCATTTCTAGTGCTACCAGCCTTCTTACTAACATGTGTACACTCAAAAGATCTATGTCCTTCTCCACAATTGTAACAAGTTCCTCAAAAATTTCCTCTGCTATAACCACCTCGGTAATTACTACCTCTACCTCTAGATGAACTTTCACCTTTCCACTCGGTCTTTCCTTTGTCCAGATTTATCTTTTCTGGTTCAAATCTACCATTTTCACCATTAGATCTACCTCTTCCCCTAGGGAATGTACCACCTCAACCTCTTTGTCTTTGTTTATGTCTTTTGTTCAATTTATCCTTGGCCTTCAATGCAAATTGATAAGCCTCTTCAACGTTCTCCAACTTGACCATACTAATTTCCTCTTGGATGGAAACTCTCAAACCATTCAGGTATCTACCAATTCTTTCCACATCATCTTCATCATGTCCAGATCTGATATCTACTCTATAGAATTCCTTAGTATACTATGTTAGTAGTATTCTAAAATTTTTCAACTTCATGCTAAAACTTTTGAAAAATCTGGTTCTTAAACTTAATTGTGAGGTTTTATGGAGAAAACCCTAAGTTTGATAGAAACCCTAGCTAGTCTTAGCATTGTTATGTTTAAACGTTACTTTTTCAGCTCACTAACTTTCCAAATAGACATGTGCAATATTGACCCCTTTTAAATGACCGCTTTACATGTTATACCATTAGGTTGTCAAACGAGGTCCCTTTTTAATAATTCTCTCAGAGCCTAAGTTTCCCATAAATTTTTCTAAGTGACTAACCTTTTGAAATGAGTGGCTGTTGTTAAATCTTAAGGCTCCCTATTGTCAGAATTTCTGACATGTGATTTGGCAACAAGAGGACATTTGTCCAAGTGGACCCATCTTTGGTGTTGTGCTAGTGATTAAATAGAGGAGTGCATCGATGAAAGTTGTTATACCATTGGGTCAAGTTGATCTCTTTTTAAGCATTGCGGTATAGCGACAGGTGTCCGATCAACATTCATTTTTGACAATGGCAGGTTCTGGCTTGTCAGTCTTGATGGCATTTCTCTCGGGCTGACACCTATTTTAGGTGATGTAATAGCTATGGGGTTGGACTTTTCAAAGGATAAAACATTGATTGATCTTATATTTTTCATTATACCATTGATGAAAGGTGTGAAGTATTTAAACCTTGCGGTATAGCAACAACCGTTCGATTCTCTATGATGGACAAGATGGAAAGTGAGCCCTAAATTGCCATGTCACTTTGACATGTTTGCTTTCAATTGGTTGAAGTAGGTTGTGATGTGGCATTCGACAGGTTGTTTAGTACTGAGAAAGAAAAGGAGAAGGGCCTGCCCACCTATTTTTGTAAATGTGGCAGTTTCTGACTTGATGAAGAATTAAGTGAAGAGTTGTTTAGGGGTTGGCTTTCTCAGATAGTTAAGGCTTGACCAGATCTCGTAGTTGTCAGTATATCACTGGGATAAAGTGCATGATTTTTAAGGCATGCGGTATGGTGATAGTCATTGATCTTGTTTAAAGGATGAGGACCGAAAGGTGGGTCCTATGTCGCCAGTTCACTTTGACAAGTTCATTTCTGATTGGCCGAAAGTAGGAGGTGACCTGTCAAGTTGTCAGTATACTTGACACCAAGGAGAAAGTTAGGGTTTCCACCTACTAATCTATTTGATGTGGCATTTGTTGATTCGATGAGAGGTTCAAAGGGAAGGTGGGGTCATTACTTTGGGAAATGGTAAAGTGCGATAAGTTGGGAAAGGATCCTATGGTTGTCATTACACCACTGAGGAAAGATGTTTAGATTTTATGCCCACGCTTTAGCGATAGGTTGACACCTATCCACCTTGATCAAAGTAAAGTAAAGTTTTTCCTTTTCCTACATGATTAAATTGATCTTTTCTCATTGGTTGGGAACTAGTTTGGGGAAAATAGAAAGGGGGTTGCGCAACTATTTTTGTTGGCTGTCTGATGTGCCAAAAAGAAAACAAGATCAACTATCCTAATTCAATTTTTTTCTCTGTGACGTTTCTCACATCCTATGAAAGTTGAGGCCACCAGTTTTTAGTAATGGCAGACTTAATGAGCTACTTGCGGATGAATTGCGAATGGTTGGAGACATTATATACCCCAAATTTGATCATTGCATTCATTACCTCTCTACTAAGCATTTTGGTGAGCTAGATTGTTTTCTAGAGCGATATCAAGAAGAATTTTTCAGGTGCTTGGTAGGTCATAATCTTTGAATTCAAGGATTGATTGAAGTTTGTGAAGAAATTGTAAGAGAAATTGTGTTGCTAGCTGATAGTATTTAGGGTTTTTCTTGGGTATTTACACATTGTTTCAAAGAAGCCCTAGTTAAAATGTTGCCAAAGAGGGGATTGTTTGGGAAGAAAGAGTATAAGGATAGGGGCATTTTTTAGGACTTAATGCAATTGCTCCCACATTTATATAATGGGGCAGCTAGACTAAAAGAACTGATCCCAAGGAACCCTAGAGATTATGTGAATAGTGGGCTCCATGATAGAGGAAACTGGATGAGAGATGCTAGGGTGGGAGAGGATTATAATGGTCTTATTTTGTTCAAATCAGCATACTCATAGAGGAATTCTTGTGCCCCCTTTAGAAATATTTGGTAGTTTGATATAGGGAAACTAGTTGTCCCTGGAGTGTTTATGGATGCAGAATTGTTGATCCAAATTTCTAAGTGTTATGATCTTGTGACAAAATGTGTCAAGGATGTAAATGGAAATAATTTGATTAGCATCACAGAAGATGAGATCAGGGAGGTCTTCTCATTGAATGACCCTTCTATTGAGTTGGAAAAAATAGATTTTACAGAATTCACTAAGGTATATGAAGCTCAAAAGGATTATTTGAGGATAGGGCCTCTGAGAGATTTTTTAGACCAAATTGGATCTATGTGTGTTATCAGCCCAAGTACACCAGAGCCTTTTAGGATGGATTTGTTTAGTAAATGAGGACATGGTTTTTATAAGTCACTAACTTTAATCCTGGGGCATGATGAAGCTACTCATATGCCTGTTCCATATATGTTCATGATGGTGCAATCTTTACATCCCTAGTTGGCACTAATTTTTGATTTTGCCTCTCACTTGGCTGACCCAATCCATGAGGGATTGATGGGAATAAAGAATATGAAGGTTAGTAGGCCCTTTGGGTGGTACTCTATGCTCATGCATATGTTCTTGTACAAAGGTGAGTAGTTTTTTAGCTCAACAGTCAACATTGTCAAGGAGAGGAATGGAGAAACCCTAACAGTTCAGTTTTGGACCACAACTTTGTCATGGGATAGAGATGATGCCAGTTTTATTGGTTTTGATAGGGATTTTGCCTCTAGGCTTCGAACATTGTTGTTTTTTGACAACCCAAGAATCCCAAGGGAATTGTTAAGATTAATTAGACAAAAGGAATATTGTTAGGATATTACTATAGCTCACAATTTTGGTGATATCATATTGTATCATGTTTCCACAATTTTTAGAGTATATGGTTGTAGGAAGGCACCTTATATTTTGCCCTATCAAGTTCCATTAAAGATAGGATATGCTGAAATGTTAAGGCAAATTGGTGACCTACAGGAGACTACTCTCACTGGTAAAGGAAGAGGGACTTTCTTCCCTAATATCACAATTACCCACCAGTATGTTATCACTAAAGGAGGATGGGTATATTTGAACCAGGTCTTGCAACCCTATAGAATGCCTACAACTATAGTAAGGTGTGCAGACAATGAGGGCTTCTTATCAGGAATGTTTAGAGACAAGATAAGGTGTGCTCTTATGGAGCACCAATTCAATTTTCTCGAGGATATAATAAGGAATGAGTTTGACCTCCAAAATCAAGAAATTAAGAAGGAAAAGTGGGTGATCTATAAGAAGAGTATAGATTTCATTAGAAATTTTGATAGAACTTATGATCCATTGAAGGGTTTTGAGCCATGGGTGAGAAAGGTAGAGGATCTGATGGAGCATTTTGAAGGCATCATACATGCAGTGAATGAGAAAATGGTTGTTGCAAGCAAGACAGACCCTGAGAGAGCTAGGTAGATTTTGAGCCAGCTAGGATATATAAAATTGACCCCAAGGGGAGTTTATACTATGCAAAAGAGAAGTGGTTACACTATTCTTTTACCATCAAAATAGAGAGGTGAGGATCTTCCTTCTACTTCAAGAGGAAAGAGGCCCATGGATGATCCAACAATGCAAGGACCCTCTTGAAAGAGGCAGAGACAAGAGGGATCAGGGTTAGAATAAAATGTCTACAATCCTTCTCAATCCCCCTTACAATTAGATGAACATGGGGTAGCTGAGTAGTTAGTACAGATGAGGAATGAGGGGAACATTTTTGTTTCCAATGATGAATTGCAAGAAGGAATGCTAGAGGTGCCTAAGGAGGTTGCAATGGATCTTACTATTGCTGAATTTGAGGGTAAACATATTGAACCTATTTTGAAACAATCTAGTGATTCTTTCATTGCTGCTGAAAAAATTGTAAAGACTAGGGCATTCTTTCAGTTTTTATGGAGAATGAAAATAAATCAATTTAAAGAGATTTTTGAAAAGAAGAAAGAAGAGTTCCCTGATAGGGACATAACAGAAATTGAAACTGAAACCAAGGAAGAGATGGTAAAATAGTTTGAAAAGATACTCCTAAGGAGGGAAGGGCTATGGTCCATACTACAGGGGTGCTAATTCTACCATAATGGGATATTGCTAATGCAATAATTTTTTACCAAGTCAAGAAAAACAAGCTAAAGACTCTTGCTACTGCAAAATAGGCTCAACAAGCTGCTAGGGGAATTGCTTTCTTAGATGATCATTCCTCCTTGGTTATGTGGTCCCTTAAGAGGGAAGAAAACAAAGGAAAAAGAGAGGCTCTCTCTATAGAATATGAAGGAAATTTGTTGGTACAATGAGTAGGTGAGACTTATGGCATTTAACCTTTAAATATTATTTTGGAAACTGCCAAATTTAATGTCAAGGTGGTAGAAAAGGATGCATAGGAAAAGGAAGAGTTGAGACTTAAATTTGAAAATGTCCTCAAGTCCTATAATGAGCTTAAGATAGAGCTGATCCAAAAGGACAAGTTAATTGTTGAATTGTCAGGACCACAGGATCAGAGGTCACCATAATTAATGATAGCTGACAGACTTGCAGTGGCTTCATCATCTATCCCTATCATAGAATTACCACCATCACCTTACCTAGAGACACACCTAGATGTAAGACTCAGTTGGGAGAAGCAACAGTTGTTTGAGGAAACAAATCACTTCGAAAAGAAAAGGAAAGAATTGGACAGGATGAGGGAAGAGTATTTGAAAGATAAGAGCTTATTGAAGTAGGAATATGAAGAAAAAGTAACTGAGGTTGTTATACAATTTTCTACAAACTTGAATCCCACAATCTTGTTTGACCATACTAGGAGACTAAGGATATTGCTTGTATCATTGGATAAGTATAAAAGTGAATTTGAACTAATTTTTAAGAAATGGATTGAGAGATCTCCCAATGTGAGATTATTCAGGTTGCTGTCCAAGTCTCAAAATGATCCTGACCATCTGATTAAACTATTACACCATTATGTGAAAAAGTTTGTAGAGCATGACATACTTTTGGGTGATTTTGAGAGAAAATCAAATTTGATAAAGAAAGAATTGACACTCCCCAATTGTGACTTGATCTCGAGAGTATTTAAGAAGAATGGTGAACTTAAGGAATTGATTAAGTGGTGAGCACAAATAGATGATGACTTCTTTGCTAGAATGACTAGGATTTTGACTCTAGAGAATACTTTATTCTTTATTCATACTATTGAAACTTTAATTTCTGCCAAGTCTAAGTTTGATTTGATTCAGTGAGAAATTAGTCAATTAGAGGATAGGAGGGAACAATTGTCTAGCAAAAATGCAGAATTTGCAAATTTTGAGTTCCCAAGTGAAGAGTTGTACAACAGGTGAAGGTATCGGTACGTATCTCATGTAGAAAAAGTAAATACTCCGCCAACCTCTTGAGACAAGTGAAGATAGTAACTTTTTGAGTCATGAAGGTTGTTGAGATGCAAAAAGGTATTTATTGTAGGATTGATAGGAGACATATTGCAATCAAATTTGTTGAAAGAAGTCAAGGATAGAATTGACGACATAAAGCAAGGTGGCTCATCTAAAAATATCCCACTAGTTTTGATCAATGTATTTATCGTAAACCCAATAGGGTTGTTGTAAATTTTTTAGGTTAGGAATTTTGTAAACCCTAGAATGATCGATAGCTTGTTGCATTTTCTTGTATATAAAGGATTTTCCATGATCATTCTAGGCATTGAGAGTTTAGGTGTTGAGAAGATAGAAATTTTGAAACCCTAACCCTCAGTCGAGGATTGTAACATTTTGTATTATTTTTCATCAAGAAATAGAGAAGAAGTACAGGTTACTACTGCTATCTTGCAAGCTTGTTATTTAGAATATGATGTATACATGATCAAGGTTATACTTAATACAAATCTCAAATCTTTGTCTCTCCTTTAAGTTTATTTTGTGAATCTTTAAATCTTTCTGAGATTTATATGTATGTATTTGGCTTTGAGTTCTGATCTAGGGTTGGATTAAATATTGCTCAGGGTGGGATACATGTTTACTGAATTTTTGAGGATTTTCTATGAGTAGGAAAGAGTTGAGGTGTTTGTATTTATGTTTAAAGACCAGTTATTCTCAAAACATCTTTGTATTCATTATGTCTTCTGATATTTTGCCCAATGGATAAGGCACTGGCATGTATTTTCCTATCTTTGCTTTGTGGGTTATGATCAAAATCTTTGTAATCCTAAAATATATAATCAATACCAGTCTTTTAATGTTTTATTTACTTTATATAAGTTTTTTTACCCAGTGATGGAGAGTTAATGAATAATAGGTTGTTATTTAGTACTTTCTCATTGTCATATGTTGTAAGATCCAGTATTAATTAAGGAATAGAGTTGAATCTATTGGATCAGGTGTACCCACCTTGATTTTGCAGAGCCAAAAGTGAAGAGGGCAGTCTTATCCCTATAGTTGGTCTAGTTGCTTATAGATTTCCCACATTTGGAATTAACCCCTCCTTAACATCAGTCATAAGCATATTCATGGTATCTCATGGAGTGTAAAATATTTTGAAGCACCAACAAGATGATGACTCTGCTGGGGAAGTTGTAAAAATTTGTGTATAATAACACAGGTACAAGTTGAGCTAGACTCCTGGCCTACTTATTTTCTAAAGCTAGTTAGTTACCTTACACATAGAGTTGATTCCTTTTCAAATTTTGCCTACCCTTCTTATTTGTTTAAAATTATAGAAAACCCCATTTGGCTTGGGTGGTGACTCTAAAATATCTTTGTACTAGTGGTAAATAAGATATTATTGTATCATAATGAGTTTCAAGAATACAAGCTCCTTGAGGAAGGAACACCCAGAAGAAAGTTTGCACGGTGAGCTTCCTGCTACATCTAGACAAGGTCAGGTTAGAAGAGAAAAGAGTACTAATGACATGTCTTTTACCTGGAAGCAAAAAGGAAACTCAAGACAAGTAGGCCTTTCTCCTCCTAGTCGGGAGGGAAATGCCTTAGAATATGAGGAGGCAGTTGATCTAGGTTTAAATCAGTATGAGGATTACTATTCCCCTACAGAAAGGGAAGGTGAAAAGTTACCCCACAATAGGAGAATAATCCCTAACAAATGGTATGGAGGGGAGAGGAGATCTAGAAGAAAAAGTAGAAGTGGACAAGATTTTGTTCCCTCTTTCACCCTTGGTTCATCATTGCCCCAAGGCCTCCATGAGTCTCAAGATCAACAAGAGGAGCCTCAAACACATCAAGTTGAATCTGAAACAACTTTTCCTAATTCTGAGGAAATTTTTTAGGAAGTATATGAATTAGGAAGGAGAATTCATGAACAAGCAGCTATTAGGAAAAAGAGAGAAAAGGAAAGAGAAGAAAAAATTAGGCATGCCATGATAAGGGCTGACCAATTAAAAAGACAAGTGTTAAATTTAGAAGCCATAAATTATGTTCCCATTCCTGAACAGACAAGTGAACAACCCATTGTCCAATAGGTGTTTGAAACAAGGAATCCAAGGGATAAGGGAAAGCAAAAAGTAGTAGGCATTTCAATTAATGAGCCTATAGGCCCTAAATTTCCCATAGATTCGGCTTTAAGGTTGGAAGTAGATCTTGAAAAAGCCAAGAGGGAATAGGAATTGCTAGCTAAAGAACTAGAAAAGGCAGAGTTGGAAGCTTCAACACTAGAAATAAAAAGGAAGATAGATTTCCTTAGATGGTCTACAGGACCCACTAACTTTTCTAATTCTATTGTGACACAAGGAGCAAATGTTGCAAACATAGAAAATCAAACAATTGGTGTTCCCCCACTGGGAGGGCTTAGAATTTCTACCATGACAAATACTAATGCATCTACATCCTAGGGTGGTGTTATTTTTAAAAAAGGGGTTATTCATGAAAGATGTAAATAGTTGGTTTTTATAGGCATCCCTGGATATCCTAATCCCATCCTTGAAGAAATTAGGAAGAAGCTTCCCAAATTCACTAGAAGTAATGTTGTCACTTGTGAGGAGCACCTAAAAAATTTTATTGATGTGATTGATGATTATAACATTGTGCCTGATGATGTTATCGTGAAATTATTTGTACAATCCCTAATAGAAGATTCAAGGGATTGGTTTAGGGCTTTGCCACATGGTAGCATAGGTTCATGGGATCAGCTTAGGCATTATTTTAAGGAATAGTATGGGGATAAAACACATGAGGGTTTTATGTTAAATGAATTTAATAACATCAAGAAAATTTTTAATGAGGATGTTGTTGAATTTAATGTCAAATTCCAAAAGGCCATGCATAAACTCTTGCAAGTCATCAGATTGGATGATAGAGTATGTCTTGTCACCTATTTAAATGCCTTTGATTCTAAGATGGGCTACCTTTTGAGAGATAAGAACCCAATGAGTCTTGTTGAAGCTTATAAACTAGCTGTAAACACAGAGAGTAACTATAGAATTTCAGTAAAGTTGGGAAGAAGGGAAGATAAAAAATCACAATTGTTGAACAGAAAGGATCCAGGAAAGCCTATGAATGTAAAACTAAAGGATGATGATAGCTTAAAGAAAATCTTGAAGGCAATAAAGGACATAAAGCCTGGTGAGAACAGAAATAATAAAGTTGCAGAAGGTGATAAGCCTGCCTTTAGTAATTTCAACAAATTGCCAAGAATGCAGAACTATCCATATAATACTCAATGGAAAGATGGGCATCCTATTCTTCCTAAGAGAAAAGATAAACCAAATGATAGGACCCCTGATCCATTACAAAGGAACTTAATGAATGTGGTGGAAGATGTCCCATGGTATATTGTTTGTCAATCACCACATGACCCTAATCATTGTGTCATATCCCAAAGTGTCTCTTCACAAGAGGAGAAAGATTGTAATGAGGAATAACCTTATGATGACCAGGGATGTGGGATGATTTCCTCCCATGCTTGGGAAAAAGTTGACTCTACTGAAGAGGATGAAAATTAGGATATCTTCAATTCTCAGACCAAAGCTGAATCATACGATCAACAAGTCTTTTTAGATGAAGATAGTGAGCTTGATGATGTCCAGTGCAATATTTTGAAGGGTAAGGAGACAGTTGTTTTGAGAAGGCCTTCTGATGAGGAAATTGCCTTGATAACAACTGATATGGTTACTCAGGCAAAAATAAGATATAACTTGAGAAATAGATTGGTTGGTAATCCAAATCAGAAGCCTACTAGTATTTTCATCAAGAAGGAAGACAAAGATGTAAAGATACCCCAGAATAAGTTAAAGGATGCTAGTGCTGTTGATAAGGTCAAAATAAAGAAAAATGTTAAGCCTAACATTGTCTATAAGGTAAAATCTAAACCCACGGTTGAAGTTGTTCCAGCTTTGCAAAAGGAAGATAGAGCCCATATTGAAAAACCTGTAGATACATCCATCCAAAATGTTGATAAAGAAGTTGTAAGTATGAAACTAGATGTCTCTGACTCAAAATATGTTCCAATTGATATGAGAAAATTGTTGTCACAAATTATTGTCAAAGTCCCATTGCTAGAAATGATGAGAATAGAAGAGCATAAAGAAAAGGCCCTAAATTGGGTAAATGGTGTGGTATCCATGGAATCCCAAAAAATAGAAAGGGTCACGAAAGAAATAGCAACTGTGAGTGATGAAAATGAAAATTATAATGAGGAGATTGTTTCTAAAATTCTCCAAATTTATTTGGATACAAATGTTATTAGTACTACAGTAGGAACAATTGATCCTTTCTTTTTGACTTTGCAGATAAATGGAAAGTTGCTAAAAAATTGTATGATTGATTCAGGAGCATCAAACACTATTATGCCTACTGAGGTTATGAAATCATTAGGGTTAAAGGTGGACACACCTCATGGTAGATGTCAAGCAATGGATTCAAGGGAAGTACCAGTTGTGGGTACTATCAAGGCTCTACCTTACAGACTGGCTGCGTACCCTAGCAAACAATTGACCATGAGTGTCTTGATAGTGGATATTCCTCCCCAATATGGGATGTTACTATCAAGAAAGTGGAGTGCTTCTATGAGAGGAAACATACAATGTGACTTATCATTTGCTACTTTCAACTTTGAGGGACAGAATACTAAGATTTCTAGGGAACTTAGAACTCCACATATGATTGAAGAAGAAGAAGACACCATGAATTATTTTCTTGACACTGACATTAATTCTTTCAAAGTCCAAGGTAAAGATGATGAGGAGATTGTTGAAAATATATGTAAATCAGAAAGCCAAGAGGGATGGATTGACCTTGATAGTTTGTGGACCATGTATTTTGATGGTACCAATAGCAAGGAAGGGTCTGGGGCTGGAATATTACTCATATCTCCAAATGGTAAAAATTTCAAATTCTCCTTTACTTTGTTATTCTCATGCACAAATAATGTTGCAGACTATGAAGCTCTATTGATAGGTCTGAGGTTGGCATCAAGGCATGGTATAAAATGTTTAAAAGTAGTGGGTGATTCTGAGTTAGTTGTATCCCAAGTTAGATCAAAGTATGCTTCAAAAAGTCAAAAATTAAAGCGGTATAGAAATGCAGTATGGGATGAAATTGAAAGCTTCAGTGCTTTTAACATTTGTTGGATGGAAAGAAGTCAAAATAGAATGGTAGACTTGCTGGCTAATGTGGCTCTTAGTCCACAAGACATTACATTTGCAGATATATCTAATATAGAGGTACAAGCCAGGCCTTCCATCGCTGATAATGTAGAAAATTGGCTGGTTTTCTCTGATGATCAAGATAAATTAAGATTTCTCCAATGTGAATCTCATTTTAGTGACAGAGAAATGGATTTCAGTAAGTTTATGTTGATATAGTAAATGGTAAAGATGTAATTTTTGGGAAAGAAGTTTTGCAGTTGAAATCAAATAGGGTTCCCAAAGGATTGGTTACTCTTGAAAGGGTGTTTGACAATAAAGACAAAGCTTTCTCTGCCAGTACTGATAAAATAAATGAGCTTGAAGAAATAAACTTGGGCACAAAAATAGTACCCAAGAAGGTTTACATAGGTAAATGTTTGTCCCCTAGAACGAAAAAAAAATTGATTGATCTTCTTAGAAAGTTTAGACATGTTTTTCCTTGGTCCTATGAAGATCTCAAAGCTTATAGAGAGGACCTCTTTCAACATGAGATTCCACTAAAAGAAGGTTAAAAAACTTTAGACAAAAGTTAAGACCTGTTAACCATACCTTGGCACCTAAAATGCAAGGAGAACTCAAGAAGATGATGGATGCTGGAATAATCAAGCCTATTAGACACTCGACTTGGGTTTCAAATTTGGTGCCTGTTAGAAAGAAGAATGGTGACATCAGGATTTGTGTTGATTTTAGAAACCATAACATAAATTCTCTAAAAGATAACTATGGATTACCAAATATGGAGAACATGTTGCAAAAAGTCACTGGGTCAGAATTGAAGTCCATGATGGATGGCTTTTCTGGTTATATTCAGGTTATGGTTAAAAACATAGAGCAATTTAAAATTGCATTTGCAACCCCATGGGGGACATATGTTTATGTGAGAATGCCTTTTGGGTTGACTAATGCTAGTGCCACTTTTCAAAGGGCCATGGATGTAGCCTTTGCAGATTTCATTGACAGGTTCATGGTGGTATATCAAGATGATCTAACATGATTCTCAACTAAGGAAGAACAACATTTCCAACATTTAGAAAAAAATTTCATCAAAGCATTAGAGTATGGGGTTTCTTTGAATCCAAAGAAATGTGCTTTTGGTGTGGTAGCGGGAAAACTTCTAGGGCATATTGTTTCAAAGGATGGAGTGAGGATAGACCCTGAAAGGGTGGAAGCTATTGATAAATTATCTCTATGAAAGAATATCAAAGGAATCCAGTCCTTTTTAGGACAAGTCAATTTCTTGAGGAGATTTATTACAAATTTTGTAGAAATTAGCATTCCCATATCAAGAATGTTGAAAAAGGGAGCAAAAGTTGAATGGAATGTGGAAGTAGTGCAAGCTTTTAATGATATTAAAAGGGCTATCAAGCATCCCCCAGTTTTGAAAACACCTGATTATAGCAAACCTATGCACATTTTTTCCTTTGCATCTACCCATACTATTACAACACTACTATTACAGAAAAATGTTGATGGTTTTGAACAACCTATTTCTTTTTTCAGTAAGACCTTACAAGTAGCAAAAGTAAACTATGACATTATTGAGAAGAAAGCTTATGTCTTGGTAAAATCTATTAAAAAATTTAGGTGTTATCTAGGTGGTGCCACAGTGGTTGCATATGTTCCAAGTGCTGTAGTTAAAGATATTTTGGTCTAGCAGGAAGTTTTAGGAAGAAGATGTAGATGGATCAATAGGATTCAAGAGTTTAATATTGACATTCACATTACAAAGTTGGTAATAGGATTGGGCCTAGCAAAGTTGATGGCTCAAAGCAATCTATCTACAAACCAAATAAACATGTTGGAGGAAGATCACAAACCTTTTGTGTGTAACATGGATTGTTGTGAGTGGTATAAAAATATTGTTAAATACTTGCAAACGATGGTTTTACCCCCCGAATTGGATGATAACAATAAAATAACTATTAAGCTTCATTCCATAAGGTCTGCAATTATAAGTGGTGAGTTGTGGTGGAGGAGCAATGAGGGTGTCTTGCTTAGGTGTGTGGACCAGGATAAGGCCAACCTTTGATGGATGAAATGCATAATGGGATTTGTGGAGGACACTATATGGAAAAGACTACAGCCCACAAGATCATCAAGTCAAGTTTTTGGTGGCCAACACTTTTCAAAGATACCCATCAGTTTGTAAAAAAGTGTGACCCTTGTCAAAGATTTGCAGGAAAATTGAAATTCAGTGGAAACTTGCCTCTCAAACCTGTTACTATCCAGGCTCCTTTTAAAAGTGGGGTATGGATTTCATTAGTGAAATCCCTAATAGGTCCATTGGAGGACATTCCTAAATCTTGGTAGCAACTGATTACTTCACCAAGTGGGTTGAAGCAATCCCTTCAAGGAGAGCAACTAGTAAGGTGGTAATAGATTTTGTGATGCATAATATCCTTACAAGATTTGGTTGCCCAGAAACCATGGTGGTTGATAATGCAATGTGCTTTAGGTCAAAGGAGTTTGTTGATTTCTATCAAGATAAAGGTATTAAAATCTCATACTCATCTCCTTACCATCCACAAGGCAATGGCCAGGCTAAATCCAGTAACAAGAGTCTTATCAAAATTTTGAAAAGAGTATTAGATAAGAATAAAAGGGCCTGAGACTCTAAGTTGTTACAAGCCTTATGGGCTGATAGGGTTACAATAAAGAAAGCAATAGGGTGTGCCCCTTTTGACTTAGTCTATGGGATTAATGAAAGATTTCCCCAGAATAATTTGTTACAAATGTATCAGTTCATATAGGAATATGATGATGACATGGAGGAAGAAATGACTATTAGAATAAATGATTTGATTCAATTGAATGAGGTAAGAAATGATGCACATGTTAAAAATGAGAAGATGCAGGCCCAGTGCAAAGTATTGTATGACAAAAGGACTACTCAGAGAAGTTTTGTAAGTGGTGACCTAGTCCTGATGTGGAATGCAAGATTAGAAGATAAAGGAAAGCATGAGAAATTTGATCCCATCTAGATAGGCCCATATATCATTGAAGAGAAATGGGGAACAAGTTCATATCTATTGAAGAATCTGACAGGAGAACTCATGGAATTGCCAGTTCATGGGCAATTCTTAAAATTTTACTTCTCTTAAATATCTTTCTGAGTCTTTGTGCAGGTTGAGGTTGAGGGTTTTGTGTGCAGTTTTATGATTGCCAGTCAATTTTTTGTTTGGGTCTGCTCTTCCAGGAGATTCCAATTTTCTCATTGTATCTATAGGAGATACATGTCACCAAGCATGAGCCACTATTAGCAGTACTCTAAAATTTTTCAGCTTCATGCTAAAACTTTTAAAAAATCTGGTTCTTAAACTTAATTGTAAGGTTTTATGGAGAAAACTCTAAGTTTGATAGAAACCTTACTTGGTCTTAGCATTGTTATGCTTAAATGTTACTTTTTTGGCTCACTAACTTTCCAAACAGACATGTGCAATATTGACCCCTTTTAAATGACCGCTTTACATGTTATACCGTTAGGTTGTCTAACGGGGTCACTTTTTAATAATTCTCTCAAAGCCTAAGTTTCCCATAAATTTTTCAAAGTGACTAACATTTTGAAATGAGTGGTTGTCGTTAAATCTTAAGGATCCCTCTTGTCAGAATTTCTGACATGCGATTGGGTGACAAGAGGACATTTTTCTAGGCGGGCCCATCTTTAGTGTTATGCTAGTGATTAAACAAAGGAGTGCATCGACGACTGTCATTATTCCATTGGGTCAAGTTGATCTCTTTTTAAGCGCCATGGTATAGCGACAGGTGTCTGATCAACATCCATTTCTAATAGTGGTAGGTTCTGGCTTGTCAGTCTCCATGGTGTTTCTCTTAGGCTGACACCTATTTTAGGTGATGTAGCAGCTGTGGGGTTGGACTTTTCAAAGGATAAAACACTGATTGATCTTAGGGTTGTCATTATACTGTTGATGAAAGACTTAAATTATTTAAACCTTGTAGTATAGCGATGACCATTCGATTCTCTATGATGGATGAGATGGAAAGTGGGCCCTAAATTGCCATGTCACTTTGACATGTTTGCTTTCAACTGGTTGAAGTAGGTTGTGATGTGGCAATCGACAGGGTGTTTAGTATTAAGAAAGAAAAGGAGAAGGGCCCGCCCACCTATTTTTGTAAATGTGGCAATTTTTGACTCGATGAAGAATTAAGTGAAGTGTTGTTGTGGGGTTAGCTTTCTCAGATAGTTAAGGCTCGACTAGATCTTGTGGTTGTCGGTATATCACTGGGATAAAGTGCATGATTTTTAAGGTCTGCTATATGGTGATAGTCGTTGATCTTGTTTAAAGGATGTCACTAGTTCACTCTGACAAGTTCATTTCTGATTGGCCAAAAGTAGGAGGTGACCTATCAAGTTGTTAGTATACTTGACACCAAGGAGAAAGTTAGGGTTTCTGCTTACTAATCTGTCTGACGTGGCATTTGTTGATTCAATGAGAGGTTCAAAGGGAAGGTGGGGTCATTGCTTTGGGAAATGGTAAAGCATGATAAGTTGGGAAAGGATCCTATGGTTATCGTTACACCGCTGAGGAAAGATGTTTAGATTTTATGCCTATGCTTTAGTGACAGGTTAACACATGTCTGCCCCGATCAAAGTAAAGTTAAGTTTTTACTTTTCCCACATGATTAAATTGATCTATTGTCATTGGTTGGGAACTAGTTTGGGGAAAATAAAAATGGGGTTGCACGGCTATTTTTGATGGCCGTCCGATGCGCTGAAAAGAAAACAAGATCAACGGTCCTAATTCAAATTTTTGCTCTATGACATTGGTCGCATCCTATGAATTTTGAGGTCACTAGTTTTCAATAATGGTGGACTTAATGAGCTATGTGTAGATGAATTGTGAACAGTTGGAGACATTATCTACCTCAAATTTGATCATTACATTCTTTACCTCTCTCGTAAGCATTTTGGCGAGCTGGATTGTTTTCTGGAGCGATATCAAGTAGAATTTTTAGGTGCCTGGTAGGTCATAATCTTTGAATTCAAGGATTGTTTGAAGTTTGTGAAGAAATTGTAAGAGAAATTGTGTTGCTAGCTAATAGTATTTAGGGTTTTCTCGAGTATTTACACATTGTTTTAAAGAAGCCCTAGTTAAAATGCTGCCAAAGAGGGGATTGTCTGGGAAGAAAGAGTATAAGGATAGGGGCATTTTTGAGGACTTAATGCAATTTCTCCCGCATTTAGATAAGGGGGCAGCTAGACTGAAAGAACTGGTCCCAAGGAACCCTAGAGATTATGTGAATAGTGGGCTCCATGACAAAGGAAGCTGGATGAGAGATGCTAGGGTGGGAGAGGATTATAATGGTCTTATTTTGTTCAAATTAGCATACTCATAGAGGAATTCTTGTGCCCCCTTAGCAATATTTGGTAGTTTGATATAGGGAAATTGGTTGTCCCTGGAGTGTTTATGGATGCAGAATTGTTGGTCCAAATTGCTAAGTGTTATGATCCTGTGACAAAATGTGTCAAGGATGTAAATGGAAATAATTTGATTAGCATCACAGAAGATGAGATCAAGGAGGTTTTCTCATTGAATGACCCATCTATTGGGTTGGAAAAAATAGATTTTACTGAATTCACTGAGGTATATGAAGCTTAAAAGGATTATTTGAGGACACAACCTCTAATAGATTTTTTAGACCAAATTGGATCCATGTGTGTTATCAGTCCAAGTACACTAGAGCCTTTTAGGATGGATTTGTTCAGCAAATGAGCATAGGGTTTTTATAAGTCACTAACTTTAATCCTAGGGCACAATGAAGCCACTCATATGCCTATTCCATATATGCTCATGATGGTGCAATCTTTACATCCCTAGTTGGCATGAATTTTTTATTTTGCCTCTCACTTGGCTGACCTAATCCATGAGGGATTGATGGGAATAAAGAACATGAAGGTTAGTAGGCCCTTTGGGTAGTACTCTATGCTCATGAATATGTTCTTGTACAAAGGTGAGCAGTTTTTCAGCTCAATAGTCAACATTGTCAAGGAGAGGAATGGAGAAACCCTTCCAGTTCAGTTGTGGGCCATAGCTTTGTCATGGGATAGAGCTGATGCTAGTTTTATTTCTTTTGATAGGGAGTTTGTCTCTAGGCTTAGAACATTGTTGTTTTTTGACAACCCAAGAATCCCAAGGGAATTGTTAAGATTAATTAGACCAAAGGAATATTGTCAGTATATTACTATAGTTCACAATTTTGATGATATCATATTGTATCCTGTTTCAATAGTTTTTAGAGTATATGGTTGTAGGAAGGAACCTTATATTTTTCCCTATCAAGTTCCATTAAAGATAGGATATGCTAAAATATTTAGGGAAATTGGTTACCTATAGGAGACTACTCTCACTGGTAAAGGAAGATGGACTTTCTTCCCTGATATCACAATTGCCCACTAGTATGTTATCACTAAAGGAGGATAGGTATATTTCAACCAGGTCTTGCAACCCTATAAAATGCCTACAACTGCAGTAAGGTGTGCAGACAATGAGGGCTTCTTATTAGGAATTTTTTGAGATAAGATAAGGTGTGCTCTTATGGAGCACCAATTCAATTTTACCAAGGATATAATAAGGAATGAGGTTGACCTCCAAACTCAAGAAATTAAGAAGGAAAACTGGGTGATCTACAAGAAGACTATAGATTTCATTAGAAGACTGTAGATTTCATTAGAAATTTTGATAGAACTTATGATCCATTGAAGGGTTTTGAGCCATGGGAAAGAAAGGTAGAGGCTCTTATGGAGCATTTTGAAGGCATCATGCATGTAGTGAATGAGAAAAGGGCTGCTGTAAGCAAGATAGACCTGAGAGCTAGGTAGATTTTGAGCCAGCCAGGATATATAAAATTGACCCCAAGGGGAGTTTATACTATGTAAAAGAGAAGTGGTTACACTGTTCTTTTACCATCATAGTAGAGAGGTGAGGATCTTCCTTCTACTTCAAGAGGAAAGAGGCCAATGGATGATCCAACAATGCAAGGACCCTCTTGAAAGAGGTAGAGACAAGAGGGATCGGGGTCAGAACAAAATGTTTACTCTCATTCTCAATCCCCCTTACACTTAGATGAACATGGGGTAGCTGAGTAGTTAGTACAGATGAGGAATGAGGGGAACATTTTTGTTTCCAATGATGAATTGTAAGAAGGAATGTGAGAGGCATCTAAGGAGGTTGCAATGGATCTTACTATTGCTGAATTTTAGGGTAAACAGATTGACCCTATTTTGAAACAAGCTAGCGATTCTTTTGTTGCTGATGAAAAATTTGTAAAGACTAGGGCATTCTTTTAGTTTTTATGGAGAATGAAAATAAATCAATTTAAAGAGATTTTTGAAAAGAAGAAAGAAGAGTTCCCTAATAGGGACATAACAAAAATTAAAACTGAAACCAAGGAAGAGATGGTAAAATAGTTTGAAAAGATTACTCCTGAGGAGGGAAGGGCTATGGTTCATATTGTAGGGGTGCTGATTCTACCAGAATGGGATATTGCTAATGCAATAATTTTTGACCAAGTTAGGAAAAGCAAGATAAAGACTCTTGTTACTACAAAACAGGCACAACAAGCTACTAGGACAATTGATTTCTTAGATGATCATGCAACCTTGGTTATGTGGTCCCTTAAGAGGGAAGAAAACAAAGGAAAAAGAGAGGCTCTCTCTACAGAATATGCAAGAAATTTGTTGGTACAACAAGTAGGTGAGACTTTTGGTATTGAAGCTTCAAATATTATTTTGGAAACTGCCAAATTTAATGTCAAGGTGGCAAAAAAGGATACACAGGAAAAGGAAGAGCTGAGGCTTAAATTTGAAACTATCCTCAAGTCCTATAATGAGCTTAAGATAGAGCTGATCCAAAAGGACATGTTAATTGTTGAATTGTGAGGACCACAGGATCATAGGTCATCACAATTAATGAAAGCTAACAGACCTACAGTGGCTTCATCATCCAACCCTATTATAGAATTCCAACCATTACCTTACCCAGAGAGACACCTAGATGCAAGACTTGGTTGGGAGAAGCAAAAGTTGCTTGAGGAAACAAATCACTTCAAAAAGAAAAGGAAAGAATTGGACAGGCTGAGGGAAGAGCATTTGAAAGATAAGAGCTTATTGAAGTAGGAATATGAAGAAAAAGTAACAGAGGCTATTATGCAATTTGCTACAAACTTGAATCCCAGAGTCTTGTTTGACCATGCTAGGAGAAGAAGGATATTGCTTGTATCATTGGATAAGTATAAAAGGGAACTTGAACCAATTTTTAAGAAATGGATTGAGAGATCTCCCAATGTGAGATTATTCAGGTTATTGTTTAAGTCTCAAAATGATCCTGACCCTCTGATTAAAAACCATTGCACTAGAATGTGAAAAAGATTGTAGATCATGACACACTTTTGGGTGATTTTGAGAGAAAATCAAATTTGATAAAGAAAGAATTGACACTCCCTAGTTATGACTTGATCCTGGGAGTATTTAAGAAGAATGGTGAACTTAAGGAATTGATTAAGTGGTTAGCACAAATAGATGATGACTTCTTTGCTAGAATGAATAGAATTTTGACTCTAGAGAATACTTTATTCTTTATTCATACTATTGAAAATTTAATTTCTAGCAAGTCTAAGTTTGATTTGATTCAGTGAGAAATTAGTCAATTAGAGGACAGGTGGGAACAGTTGTCTGGCAAAAATGCAGAATTTGCAAATTTTGAGTTCCCAAGTGAAGAGGTGTACAACAGGTGGAGGTATCATTACATACCTCATGTAGAAAAAGTAAATACTCCACCAACCTCTTGAGACAAGTGAAGATAGTAACTTTTTGAGTCATGAAGGTTGTTGAGATGCAGAAAGGTGTTTATTGTAGGATTTATAGTAGAGATATTTCAATTAGATTTGTTGAAAGAAGCCGAGGATAGAATTGAAGACATAAAGCAAGGCGGCTCATCTAAAAATATCCCACTAGTTTTGATCGATGTATTTATTGTAAACCCAATAGGGTTGTTGTAAATTTTTTAGGTTAGCAATTTTGTAAACCCTAGAATGATTGGTAGCTTGTTGCATTTCCTTGTATATAAAGGATTTTTCACGATCATTCTAGGCATTGAGAGTTTAGGTGTTGAGAAGATAGAAATTTTGAAACCCTAACCCTCAGTCGAGGATTGTAACATTTTGTATTATTTTTCATCAAGAAATAGAGAAGAAGTACAGGTTTCTATTACTATCTTACAAGCTTGTTATTCAAAATATGATGTATACAAATGATCAAGGTTATACTTAATACAAATCTCAAATCTTTGTCTCTCCTTTGAGTTTATTTTGTGAGTCTTTAAATCTTTCTGAGATTTATATGTATGTATTTGGCTTTGAGTTCTGATCTAGGGTTGGATTAAATATTGCTCAGGGTGGGCTACATGTTTACTAAATTTATTTAAGAATTTTCTATAAGTAGGAAAGAGTTGGGGTGTTTGTATTTATGTTTAAAGACTAGTTATTCTCAAAACATCTTTGTATTCATTATGTCTTCTGATATTTTTCCCAATGGATAAGGCACTGGCCTGTATTTTCCTATCTTTTCTTTGTGGGGAATGATCAAAATCTTTGTAATCCTAAAATATATAATCAATACTAGTCTTTTAAAGTTTTATTTACTTTATATAAGTTATTTTACCTAGTCATGGAGAGTCAATGAATAATAGGTTGTTATTTAGTACTTTCTCACTGTCATCTGTTGTAAGATCTAGTATTAAGTAAGGAATAGAGTTGAATCTATTGGATCAGGTGTACCCACCTTGGTTTTCCAGAGCCAGAAGTGAAGAGGGTAGTCTTGTCCCTATAGTTGGTCTAGTTGCTTATAGATTTCCAAAATTTGGAATTAACCCCTCCTTAACATCAGTCATAAGCATATTGGTATCTCATGGAGTGTAAAATATTTTGAAGCACCAACATACTCTTTTACTGAGCTATCTTTCTACCTCAAACTTTGCATTCATCGAACTAGCTTAATCTGATAATCACAAGGTAAGAAATTTCCTTTCAATTTTTTCATTATTTTATTCCATACCTTGATTTTATCTTTTCCTTTCCTCTTCCTATCCAACTGTAGATGTTCCCACCATAAGGGTGCTTGAATTTTCAACTTTGTGCTTGTAATCTTTACCTTCTTGTCTTCAGGAATGTTTTCATACTCAAAATACTTTTCCATCTCGGTGATCAAGTCCACCAATTCATCAGAATCTAGCTTTCCACCATACTTAGGAGGATTGAGATGTCATGTAGACTTCAGACTTGTCAAAGCCTTAAAAAATATTTCTTCACCTTGATCCATAATAGGTGCAGGTTCTACATTCACCTGTTCTTCCTCAACTTCATCATCCCTAATATATTAAAGATGGCTAACTCTTCTTTGGGCTATTTCAATAGCTTCTAACCTAGCAAAAATCTGCCTTAGCATATTTGCCAATCCTGGATCTACATCTTGCCTCCCATGAACCATTTTGATAACCCTCTACAATTACAGGTTAGATCACAATCTGCTACCCCACAATAATCAACTAGGGCTTCAAGAGGAACCTACAAACCTAGATCCACAGACCTAGATCAAGATCTCACCTCACCTTGATACCACTTGATGCAAGGTAGGGGCCAATAGAGGCCAATCAATGGCACACCCTAATGATCCAAGCCTTCTCAACACATGCGGAAGTAAACAAACACAACAGTGAGAGAGAGAATGCAGAAGCTTTCATATATTTTCATCAAATAGAATGATACATGCCAGGCTCTAAGGCCTTCCTGATTAAGGCTAGATATTATAATGAAATACAGAAGTCCTCAAACATGTGAGGATCTGTCAAAATCTCTAATTGTATCTTCTATCAAAAAATACCCTAAAAACTGCCTCCAAACTACAACCAAACAACTATATTTATACAAGAGTCTACCGAACTAAGTCGGCCTTCATATCCATAATCAATGGAAGGAATGGTTAGATCTAGGACCACACACTTCCCAACGATGGATTCCAACATAAAATCTATGACCCAACATAAATGCACAAGTCAGCCACACCATAAACTAAAACTAAACCCATCGGTGAGAAAAGATAATCGAGCAAGAGACAAGAAACGTCGAGTGCCAGTGAAACAACCGACCGCCCAGAAGATAACTGACCACACTCGGTAACCAAAGGAAACTGATGAACTACCAACCAACTTGGTCAAAGTAGGAACCAAGAAACACAGACAAACTCCAAAATGTTTTTGGTGACACAGGATTGCCAAGGACCTGAGATGCTCCCACATCAACTTAAGAAACAAAATTTAGTTTTCTACATTCATCACATTAGCAAGAACATGTCAAATCCATGTGATAAATGATTACTATAGCATCATGCAAATTACTTCACATAAATAGTGCTAAAGATAAATGACATTCCTTATTAAACTCAACATTAATGGTTCAAAGATGAAAATAGACAAGAAAAAAGATGCTTGTAGAATAAATAGTATCTAATATTTAAATAAATTAAAGAATATGCAACATAAAAATCTTTAAATATTATAGAAGGACCTTGTATATATATTTTTTGTGCATATTGAACATCATAATCTCCTACTTTCCAGAATTGGTGAAAGCTTCTCTTTGAAGAAATTGGTCCAGATTGATTGGACATAGAAGTAATTGTCAACATATTTCCAATATTTCTTGTGTTTTCATGGTTTACTTGCATATTGTGATTTATTCCAAGAGTATCAGTGCTATTTTGAATTTCCTGGACTAGTTGGCCCAGATAATTTGACCTTGACAACATATAGTTGATACAATAGAAGATAATTTTTTCATAACTTGGAGGCATTATGTCAAAAAGTTCATGTGCCTTTTTTGTGCTTACACATTTTTCATATATATCTACTAGAGTATTTTGAAAACCTTTTTGGTGATTTTTTGAAATTGAGGAAGGTGATAAAGTCTATAGAGTTTACCAAGTTTCTAGAAAAATTTGATTTCTTTGTTCGCAAGGAAATTTGCACCTTGCTTGCAAAAACAATTGAATCTATAAAAAATATTTATTCCTTGTCCATGATTCTACACTTTGCATACAAGTCTACAAGAGTAGTTACAACTATGTCAGTATCTAACCAAATCCATCTCTCTTTTATTCTTTGATGAATGTTTGTTCCCTATTTCAAAGCTCCCATTTTGGCACAAGTATTTAGGATGAAGGAAAAGGTTGTGGAGTCTAGCTTTACACTTGCTAATTGCACTTAATTGGAAATTTCTAAAGCCTTTTCATAAAGTTAAAATTTGTTCATATCTCAAAATTATTGCAGTTCATGAGACCACATTTCTTTGAGGAATTCCATCAAATAGTTCAGGTACCTTTTCAAATTTAGATACATAAACTTGGTGAAGATGAAACTCTACATCACTTATGTTGTCAGGGATACAACAGTAATATAAAATTTATGATGATTTAACTGTATAACTATTGGTCCATAGAAGTTCCCATTGACATGTTAAATAAAAAATTGTAAAAGGAAGCAGATTATAAAAGAGACATGTCACATTTTAACTACAAGCTTACAAGTTCAACATCTCAAGGGAAAATTACTTCAAAATATAGTCAATGTTAATGAGCACCATATGTTGGGTATCCATATAAACAACCATATTGGACCACAACTAAATTTTAGTTAAACAATATAGATCACAGATTCTAATTGGACCTGTTACCTATCATGATTGTTTAAGAAAAATGATGATGTTATGTATTAGGACAAGACAGGGTGTCGTTGGAGCATCTCTCCCATGTGGCCACATCATCTGACCATTCCCTTATTTCCTCCAAAATAACAAGGGAAAGGTGTATATTTTGGCCCCAAGAGGTGCATGAGATTGGATTCATCAAGAAAAAGGGTTATCAGGGCTGCTGATGTGAAGACCTTGCAGACAACTAGTACTGCACTAGTCGAGAAATCTATAAATACTATTTGATTTCTGCTTATTGATGTAGTTGAGAAGGCTAATTTTAGGCACACTGGATTTCCCATGAGGTGTGCCCCCATGGGTCATATTTTTTATGATGAGGTCATGAAATATAATCCAAAGAATCCTTATTTTTTCAATAGGGATCAGTTTGTGCTATCTACTAGACATGGGTGCATGTTGCAGTATGCTCTCTTGTATCTTTCTAGATTTGACAATGTTAAGGAAGAGGATCTAAAGAGCTTCCATTAGTGGGGAAGAAAAATACTAGGACATCCAGAGAATTTTGAGACCCTGTGTGGAAGTTACAACTAGTCCATTTAGTCAAGGAATTTGCAATGAAGTTGGATTGGCTCTTGTTGAAAAACATCTGGCTGCTAGATACAATAAGCCAAACAGTACCATAGTTGATCATTACACATACTATATTGTTGGTGATGGTTGTAAAATGGAAGGGATCTCTAGTGAGGCCTTCTTGTTGGCTGGCCACTGGGGACTTGGAAAACTTATTGCTTTCTATGATGATAATCATATCTCCATAGATGGTGACACAAAGATTGAATTTACAGAAGATGTTGTGGTGTAGGAGCACCTAAGGTACTAGTACACCAAAAGATCCAAGGACAAATTATGAACCATTGGGATGAATTTATTGTAATAAGGTCCTTCATGATGTAATAGGGTCATTCAAATCATTTGGATGTATATTAAGTCATTTGATAAAGCAATGTAAAGAAATTGTCTAAGTTGTCCTATTTGTGTTGAGTAGGTCAAACTATGTCAAAACACCCATGTGAGGGTAATGGTTATGTAAAAGATCACAAGTTATTTTTTTGATGTGTTTAATAGGTATTGGTCATAGTTATGAAATCATTATGCCTAAAATGAAAACAAAAGGCTAAAAGTTTTTATTTTGCAAAATTGATAATTTTATAAATGTTGCATTAAAGAGTGGCAACCAATGAAGAGGAAGTTGAAGGGACATGTAACTATCCAATAAATAGTATATGTATCCATGCAAGGGTCAAGCAGAGGGATCTAAAAAGGAAATCACCAGTTGGAGGTTGCATTAATTTCATATTTTAAGCACCTCTGGCTGTGCCTGCAAGAGGATAGTCAAGTGCATGAATTAAAATGCCAATAAAAATGGCATGCATGTAAGAAGGGAGGATATAATGAATATTTTCTTTTTGTTTGTAAGCTATTTCGTAACATGGAGCAAAGTTTTTTTTCTTTAAAATGTTATTCTTACAATAGTTTATTGTTCCTGTCATGGTAGTCCCTGATTTTGAGCATTTTACAGTATGTACATGGATTGCATGTGTACTTAGATGGATTTGGGATGTTAGTGTAATTATTTTACAAGTTTTTTTAATCCACTGTGATCATAAGTCATGAATTATGGACAAAGATCTAGTTGTTTTTTATCAAAATTGTCTTCAAAACTTCTCATATAGAGTAGCAAGCAAAGGTTTGTGTTTTTCTTCATGATAAACTAGTGGAAATTTTTGGTTATGGATTCATTTGAAGGTAGATGCATAAGGATTTCAAATACAATTGATCTCATGAAGAATGTTTTTGCATTAAGAAAGATATTCTAGGCACTAGTTGACTTTTGAGAAGTATTTTTCTAGGTTTTCTTGATAGGAAAAATGGGTCTCGGGATAGTTAATTAGTATAAGTTTTGATTGAACCATTATGTTTCCTTCTGCATTGGATATGTTTGAGAAAATCCAATTACCTACAACCTCACTAGAGCGATCTTCCTATGGTATTAAAGTTATGGTGTATAGAATATGGGTCTAGAAAATTGTCACCAATGACATTCAATTTCAAGAAGAGTTCCTTGTCTTATTTGTTGAGTGATTGATCAAATAAACATTGATATCATGCTATAGTGAAAGGAGATAGATGTAATAATGGTCTATTCTAGAAAAATGATAGTTTTGAACTGATTTGACAACATAAGATTAAGTAACTTAGTGATTACCAGTTCACTAATTTTTTTATCAAAATTAAGTACTAAGGTTTTTTGACAGATATAGTTATGATTGGAAGCTATGATCAGTTTGATTGGAAGATATATCCTCTTTTTGATAAGGTAGACCTTTCATGTAGTGGGTCAAAAAAAATCTATTTTCTCATTGATCATTTATATTCAATCAAAACCATACCTTTTTCTGCAACCCACAAGCACACCCCAACCTTAGGCCAGGATTGGGATACCTAGACATATATTTTGCATCTTAAATTTAAGTGCCACCATAAATTATTCTAAAAGAAAATAATGTTATGTTGTGATTGATTATTCTATGACCCTTGAAAGTTCCAATTGAGTCAGCCAGAGAGACTACTACAAGGAACCCTAAAGCACATCAACCATTGCTTGAGTCGCCTAGAAAGAGATTGGGTTGATTTGAGAAACATCCCATTAGTTGTTCCTTGAGTCGCCGAGAAAGAGATTGGGTTGATTTGAGTAACATCCCATTAGTTGTTGCTTGAGTTGCCTAGAAAGAGATTGGGTTGATCTGAGAAATGTCCCATAGCTTTCCACATCCTTACTTTCCAATGGTCACATTCCTCAGACATCCAGTCATTTTTAAATTTCTGTAATTGTCAGACACCATTTTTAGAGTTTCCTTTAACTCAAGATGAAACATGATTGAGTAAACACCAAGCCAAGCATCCTTGCATAAGCATGGATTGTCTAAGGTTAATCTTTTGAAAAAAGAGCCCTATGAATAAAAGATATAACTTGAACCTCATTAAGCTTAGCCTTTTCGAAATGTTGTTGTGATTTTTGCTGCCCTAGTAACTCCTATGCATCATGGTGCTCCACCCTAACTTTCTTACTCATCATTTCTAATTGCAGTTCCCCTTAGAACCTTGGTGAGACATTTTTTTTTTCCAATGGATCTCCTTATGGACCTCTAATGTAGAAAGCAAAAATATGGGAAAATTTTGGGGGATTTGTTTTCTGTTTTCCATATTCATAAAGTTTTAGAGTTCCTACTATAAATAATTTGTGTCAAAGACACTTCATAATTCAGAAGAATCTCCTTGAGACATGTACACTCCCTCATAGAAGGCTTGGTAATTAGCATTGCATCATCCAAAAACTTAAAGCCTAGGTTACTTGTGAAAGAATCGCGAGTTGTCAAATTTTTCCTGTGACTTGTAAGTCTTTTGTCAGTTTTCTTGACCAAAGCCTATTAGCATCTCAGCAGTGTGAAATGATATTGTTGATTTATTGAAATATTTGGCAATGGTTGGCGAAAAACCATAAAAATATGAAAAGCTTCATGCACCATGAAGATCTTTGTGGCCTGAAAGCCCTTGTTTTGATCCTTAAGGTTGCTAGGAAATGTGCTTGGGCTGCCACCACTCAATCCTACTGGGGGCTACTGTCCTCAAATTCTCACTGGGGGTTTCTACCCACAAATCTATCCTCTGGGTTTGAAAATGGTTTGTGCCTGATTGAAAAACAAATCTTTTTCTCTTTATTTGGATTGAAATAAAAAATTGTGATTTTTTCTATTTGTTGAATTATCTAGCTATTTTAGTCTCCTGATTAAATTCCAAGCAACTAAATTCCATTTATAGTTTTTGTTTGTTAAGTCAATCTGATATTGAGTTATGCCACTATGATCAAAATAGACTTGTGTGTTTTCTAAATTCATTTTTTTATGTCTCAGGCATTATTTAAGTTTATTTTGTGTATATATGTAACTTTTCTATATAGTTTTCTATATAGTATGTACTTCAGCTATTATATTTTTGTATCCATAAAAATGTGATCTAAAATAAAGGTGTCACAATTGTAATTACTGTAACTCAGTTTCATCCCCCATTAGGAATTCTTATTACACTCAAACTCGGCTTTTATGCCAAATGATGTTTTAGAATTGATATTGAAATTCTAAATCCAAATAAATTTTTTAAGGTTAATGACAATTATGGGAGCGAAAAATAGGAAAAACCAAATTTTACTTTTTTATTAGTTATAGATAAACATTCAAAAAGGGTATTTCACAATTGCATGTAGCTATGAGCTTCTATTTTGTTTTATGGAAGCTAGATGCACGATGTTAATTTTTGTCATCTATTAAGTGTTAGTAAGATTAACTTCACCATATACACATCTCTTGTAGATCTGCAACATCCCATCATTTCTAACCTTCGTATTGAAATTTCATCACAAATTTAATGCTAAGGTAAATAGAGGAATAACAAGGAATGATATATTTAATAAAGATGTAACTGCAAATAGGATTTATAAAGGTACACTGATGCCTTCTCAGTTGATGTTGCCAAAGATGACTCAGGATATTTATCCTCCAATACCTCTATCATAAGATTAGCCCCCAAAACTTCTAAACATGCTAGTACAAAATGCTTACATGTATATTTCTTAGCCAAAGGAAAAGAAATAAAAATTGATGAATTACCAGTGTGTATCATTGAGATTTATCAACTTCCTATTGTATGGTATATGCATGTCCTCCAAAGTCAGAAAGACCCTTTGAGTGAATGGGAGTGTATTCATTTACTGTAGATTGCAAAAACAAGTTGAGAGCACCACAGAGAGAAAGTAATCGATGCTACCTATAATGATGATATGATGATTAAAATTGAATTCAAGGCAACACTTTAATTGTTGTAGGTGATTGCTCAATTTGATGACACTACAAAATAAACTTTAAAGCAATTAAATTTTAGATTTCCAAAAATAAATTGAAAGATAAGCAAGGTAGAACATATAGTACTCATCATTTTACTTTTCTAATCCTTTTACATGGCTTCCATTAGTAAAGAAGGAAAACACAATCAGAAAGGGGCTTTAGTGAACATGAAAAGAAAAAAAAAAGGGAAACAAAGCTAAAAGGATAGTAAATCATACAGTAGCCAATGCTTGTTCATACTTGACACTCACAAATCAACAGCCTGTAACAAAACTATAATATGAGAAGTTTCTAGGACCAAAAGTTCAATAGTGTAACCATATTAAACCAAAGTGGAAGTGTTCACCTTGAAATATCCAGTCAAAAAACTAGTACAAACTAGAAAACTCATTAGGACTAACACACTAACATTTTGAGGTTTGTTTTAACCAAAACTATACCATGAGTTTGTAAGACAGAGAGAAAATTACATTTTCTGTCTACAGGGGGAAATGTATTTTTTTGTAGAGATTTGTCTGATGAAATAAAATGTGCCCAATTTTTCATTTTTTTGGTTTTTCTTGTCTTTAGCATTTACACTCTCAGAAGTGTGAATTGATTATTTAGTCATGGAATCCTTGTGATCTCATTTATTTAATTTTTTTTTGTTTATTCTTTTAATTTTTTCTCGTTGCCTAGATTTTGTTTGGTCCAGTCCAAGTCAATTTTAGGTTGTCAATTTTTTGCAAAGAATTCAAGTTTTCTAACTCTGCTTCACAAAGATTGAATTGGTAGGCCAACAACATAGAGGAGATGATAATTGACATGTCACGCTTTCAAGATTATTAAGTTCTTTAGGTCTGATCAACAAAAGAAGGTTGTGTAAGTATATCATCTTCTAATGTTGTATATTTTATGGGAGAGAAGAATCAAACAGTAGGTTTCTAAACATGATCAACTATTTTATCCCACTGACAACCCAGCTATAAATGAGGTTTATATAATGAAGATGAGATTCTTTAGAGCACAGGAGGCTCATTTTTAGCTTTTCTTTCTTTCATAGAAGTTAGAAAAACATTTTTATATTTTGAACAACATATGTAAACTCTTGCACTTTTTAAAAAGAAATACAAGCTATATCAAGATTTTAAACCTAAATAATAGCCTAATGGAAACAAGGGAAATAACTCAAGCCGCAAAACCATCCCCATCTCAAATCTGAGGAAATTGACACAATAGCCATCTTCTGTCATGACATCTACACTGAAGTTTACTACACAAGATGACTTTACTGTAACAGAGTTGAAAATAACCTCTAACTAAATGTTTGCATCAGATATTTCCAATATGAGAAAAATATATCACCTTTACTTGAACATGACTTGAAAGGAGATAACAACATTGTGCACACCCACAAAATGATGTGATTTATTTTTGGTCTTGGACTTGAATTTCACACAGGGAAATATTATAGCCATCGTCTTTCAAGAGGTGAGAATGGAGAAAAATGGGGAGCTTATGATCAAAATTAAGAATCAAAGTAGAAATTAACCCCTAATTTAGGATGTTTCAACTGTCTTTCACTTCTTTGAGGCATTCTAATCTTCCAATAAATAGTCTTGAGCTTGTGCACATTTCTAAAATCTTTGTGTTCCTTGAAAAGAGCTATGCAATTCATGTTGTGAACACATCCTCAGCCTCAAACCTCAGAAAACATAAAAGTGTTGAAATTGGATAAACTAACTAGATATCTTATCTCTCTTAGATGCAACATCTAGGCTAAGGTTACACCATGGGAAGAAGTTACTACACAATAAACATAGTACAATACAATCTTAAATTTCTTTGTAGAAAATATTAAAAAAGGACCAAGTCACAATACTGAAGAACCTTCCATTATGCTTCTTGATAGGCCTGAGAGTGGTAAACAATAGCCCACCTTCCATAATTCTTCTCATAGGCCTGAATATAGAAAAACTTCTATAAGCTCAAAAATTTGACCAATAGTTATGATATACAATATTCTAAGAGTAGGAACCATAGATTGACAATGACATAGGCTGAAACCTCTTTATATTTATTCCCACCAAAATCACTTCAGGTTGAAACCTCATTATATCTGTTCCCACCAAAATCATTTAAGTTGCAACCTTAGCTTCTCATCCCCAACAATGTCAAAAAGTTGGGTTAAACAAAATTTGAACTTTGGTGAACTCATTCAAAACCATTCACCTCTATAAATCAAAGATCCATTTGTTTTTGAAACAAAAATTTGGACCAGTTTGATCCTATAATACATGAAATTTAAATATAGATAAATATAAATTTGGCAATCATCAAACATTATCTTTTGGGTAGTTTGATAAGGTCCTCAACCTTTAAGAACTGTTACATTTGTGTGGTAGCTAAATGGGCATAGTTTATTGGAGCCACTATATACAATTCATGAATACATATCAGAATCATCAATTTTCATTTTACAATTCAAGCGTAAACATCAGAATCATGAATTTCAAAATGAAAATTTAGTAAAAATGCTTGAATGGTAAAACTCAAAAAATGAAAATTCAGTAGAAATACATGAAAGGCAAAACTCAATGAAATTATTTTAGAAGCCTTTTAGAGGGAAACTAACAGACAAGAAGATATTGTTGTTGTACTTCTTTGATACCTGTGATAGAAAATGCATATTACAATAAACTTAACACTACAATAGAAATAGTGTTGTAGGTAACTAAGTGAAAATCATTTACTCTTACACATATGATAATGCGTGAACAAGATTTTGAATAATGTCTACACCAAACTTGTTTTCATCAAGTAGTACATGGTAATGTGTAGGTCTAGATGTGCCCTACAATTAAACCATCAAAAGATGGATCACAACAATAAACAAATGTTTCTTGCATCTTAAGAAACAAAACAACATTTTTTTAGTAGTATATGATATTATGCAGTACTCACAATAAACCTATATTGTGGGCACAAAAAGAAATCAAAATTTCTTAGATGGCATATTTGTGTATCCACAATAGTTCCTGCAGCCAAGAGCATATAAAACAAAATAAAAGATACATTCAAAACTAAAAAATTCCATTTCAGCCTAATGAGAGTTTCAACATTTACTATTTAATCTACCTTGCTTCAAATAAATTGGGCTTTTTCATCAGATAAAATAAGCATTTAAAAAATTCCAAATCATAATAAGTAGAGCATTTTTCCTACATATACCATGCTCTATTTTTAGGAACATAATAGTTTAAATAAAAATAAAAAATCTAACCTGGTAGAGCATTGCCCTTGGCCGATTGATTTTCCTGGAAGACCTTAGTATGATGATTCTTTTAGGCAAGTATCAATGTAACTTTAGGCATGTAACCATTCTCAATATGATTGCATGCCTGTCTATTCACCCAAATAAGAAACTTATACAAGGGTCCATTACATTCTACTAGCTGGAAACCCTTTTCTTCTTGATATCGGCGTAGAGAGTAGTGCAGAGCTTTCTAGAAAGGAAAATGAAAAGTGAAAGGTAATTCCAAGTTTTGGGTTTTCAAAAAGCCCCAACTCACTAGCGAGTAATAAGTCTTAAAATTTATGTTTTTGTGAGATATATTGAAAGAGATGCTCGCGATGATTATATTGGGCCTTGGCCATTTTATTACTAGTTAAGTTTTATATATATAATGTAGTATTAAATAATATATAATATATATGTAAATTAGTTAATAATAAAATAATTATTATTACATCTCACTGATATATTTAATATTTATTACCTAATATTTTCATTATTATTAATTACTAAATATTTCAAATCAAATAGTAATAATATAAAGAGTTTTTCCATAAAATTTGGATATTATTTCATTTATTAATATTTTTATTTTATAATATGTTTAATATTTATTAAATAATGATATCTATTAATTATTTAATATATATTAAATATGTTATTATTAATAAATTATATAATAAAAGAAAAAATTGCATGTTGTATACATTGTAATCAACTTTAATTAAGTGATGGAGTTAGAAATCACTTAATTAAAGTTGAAATCTTATATGAAAATTGGTTGACCTTGAGCATTTAGAGTTCACTTTTGCATGGTAGGAAATAATTTTTAGACTTTGAGTCTAATACTCCTTGAAAGGGCGCATGTTTGGCTCATTTTTTAAACAACTTATGTTTTTAAGACTTTTCATAACAGGACATAGATGATAAAAATATTTATATTCATTATTTGAATAAGTCAAAATATTATCCAAAACTAGTAAAGTGGAGTTATTTTTAAGGCTTTGATCACCTTGGTCATCAATTTCATGTATGTGGTTGGAACTTTAGTGAAAACCAATGGCACTACTTCAAACTCCTACTATCCATAATATACTTGAAGGTTGTTTTGGAACATCATCATCACAAACCCTTATTGGATTATGACTTCACCTATGATCAAGCTTGGAAAATATTGTTAAGCCCTTCATTCGGTCAAAGATATTTAAAGGAGTAATAATCATTCATTTAGTTAGTTTTGGTTGGGTGACTAATTATTTAGTCATTTTTGTTTTGATGGATAATTATTAGTGATTAATTATTTAGTCATTTTAGTTGTAATTTTACCCGATGACCAAATTGGTCATTTATTTAGTCATTTATATTTGTAGAACATGATCAGTTTTAGTCACGTGACTAAAAAAATGGTAGAACATGATCATTTTTAGTCATGTGACTAAAATTTTTAGTCACATGGTCATTTATTTTCTAGATTCTACTAGTGTCCCAATGTGTAACAGAAGAGATGGCACATGACATCTTGATGTATAATTTCTTTGTGATTACATAGTTCTTTGAAAGTACAGATGTGTTTTTCTATTGTCCTTGATTCACCATAGATGAAGTGTGGATAGAATTTTTCAAGATTTTTAGGCAGCTCATGGAGCTGGCCTTGTCATTCCAATGGGAAAGTTTGTGCATTTGTGAAAAAATCCATTGGAGGTGGTAATGGAACAACAACAAGTAGAGCAGAATTATGCATAAATGGAGAAAGATTATGCAACTCTGGTTGATGAGAAGCTCTTGTTTTTCTTTATTGCTACGAGGTCTGTGAATTTCTTTGAGTTCTAGGAATTCCATTTTGTTGGGTGATGATCTGAGGACTCGTTCAAAGCTTTTAGGGGAGAATGATCAAATATTCTAGGGTTTCCCTCTCGAGGGCCATCCTTCTAGTGCCACTTCTTTTGAGTGTCATTTTTACACAAGACAACAGCTAGGAATTTGTGCGAACAAATTCCCCTCTTGGAAGAATGATGTAAATTAGTCTCAAGGTTCCTTTTAGGCTAGGTCTTAACTACTTAGATAGCTCAATTGAAGTTAAATGTGAATCTCTTCACGAGGAGGCCTTTTCTAGTTTGATCTTCGAGGGACTACAAAAAATCTTATAAAAAACAATATTTTTCTCTTTTTTATATATATTTTTAATCTTCAAGAAAAGCAATGTAAATTTGATTTAATCTACTATGATTGATTTTTAAACAAAGGAGCAACGTAATAAGAATTTTAAATGAAATTATAGAAAGTAAACTAAATGGACATAAACTAGTGTTGCGTTGCCTTACGAATTAAAGTACCAAGAAGATGGAGAAAACCCACAAAACGTAGATGTGAATGAATCACAATCACAATTTTGCAGATGCAATCATCAACATAAATAAATGTAGATGTAAGATATGTCAAAATTGATCAGATCATGAAGCCACCTTGAATGTGCGCACACATGAGAAAAATTTATGTTGAAGCACAAGAGAACAATCTTCCCAATAATTTGTCACAAAAAAGCAATGCAGCAATGATAAACACCAGACTAATGTAATCACAGATCAAGATCACCATACAATCAATTGGCTCTTTGAAATAAAGGAATGAGAAAATACACATTTATAAATTTCACAAAGATAGCAAAAAATATCACACCACAATTGAAATACCAATTGTAAGTATTCTATTGTAAAGTAATCGACCTTAATTACATTATTTTCTTATAATTTATAGAGCTTCACTCTTTAGGGAAAGAAATTTTGTAGCTAGGGTTTTGATTACACATGAAACTTGAAAATAAATCTAAAACTAAAGCTTACTAAAAGAAAACTATTCTTAAAATAAATCTAAACTATATAGCACGTAATTAATCCTTGTGCATTACAATTTTGAAGCAACAAATGTATTTAAAAAATCACAATCTACTCTAGAACTTCACCTTTTCTATGCATGTTCTTCTCTCAAAGTTGGAGTTTTTTCCCTTTATACCTTGCCATGGCTCTCCTTTATGGATCCAACTGAAAGATACCTCCAAATCATGCAAAAACAACCCTAGAGAATTGATCAATTTGACTGAAATTATATTGTAGAAGACTAGAAGTTGTTGGCAGTGATGGCCCAGAAATTTCAGACCCTGACCCTTGCTCTGAAAAAATGAAGTTGAAAAAATGACTAAGTGTTGAACACCCCTTTTTACAAACTTTTGGACTTTCAGAGGCCGAAAAACTTGAAAGGCCGAAAGGCCAAAAATCTTGGAGTATAAAATTGACTAAGTGTTAAGAAATTCCTCCATGTGAAAATTGGCTAAGTCCAAGACTAGACACTTAGCGACTTGGGAGTATCTCTGAATGTGCCTTGCAAGGCCTGTCTAGTATCTCCTGAATTTATTCAAAATTTTCCATTTGGATACTTTATAGGCATTCTTGTTTCTTCTCTCAGAAGGTGACCAACTCATTCACTATGCCCCTTATTTTTTATTGATGAGCTAACATTTTTTGCATCTCCTCCTTTTGATAAAATATTAGTTGGAGGTCATCTTTGGTTTTAACTCCATTGAAGATATCCAAGTACTGATGCATAATGTCTTTGATCGGGTGCATCATTTTATCATCATCATCATCATAGAGGTCTAACTCTAAGCCTCTAAAAAATTCATGCAGTTTTCTCAACCGAGAGTATTCCTTCATATCTTTTCTTATCAATTATACTCAAGCACTTCTGGTATACCTTTAAATCCTCAATGATATCTTTGATCCAGTTTTCAAAATTATCAAGCTGTGAACCTTCATATATCTTCACCAAAACTTGAAAGCATTTCTTCATTATTATTATGATATCATCGAGAGCCTTCTACCATTTAAGAATTCTTTCCTTGAGACCATCCTCCTCACACATTATATCCACCAATTTGGTGATCTCTTTAAGAATACCCCTCAAGGGTCTCAAAATTTCCCTAAGAGCAGTTTTGGAAAACTCTTCAAAATCAGCCTTCCAATCGAAATAGACATGAATGAAACAATGTGAAACATCAGCTAGCATCTCAAAAGCACCCCTTTTCTCCAAAATAGCTTGTAATGAGGCCTCAGGGTTGCTAGGATCAATGGGACCCACCATCTTAAAAATGAATCTCTTCATAGGTTCATTTTTCTCCATCTAAGATTTAATCTTCTCCTCATCTTTGTCCATGAAGCCTAATGCATTCTTCAACCCTAAAGCATCCAATTTTTTTCTACCTTCCCTTGTTGGTTTCCCCATGTCTACCTCTTCAAAAGCATAGTCTTCAGGAGTGATATTGGCCATACTAGTATCTACTGTAGGGATGACTACTTGTTCTTTCCACCTGCCCCTTTGATCTTGTGTCAAGTATGATGGGGTCCTTTCCTGAGAACTAGAATCTCCTTGGTGGAGTGCTCAACCGAGCATCGCCATATCTGTATCTTCTTCATCCCTGTAGACCCTCACCCTTGGTTGGATTTCTTTGGTCAGCCAAGTGGGTTTGGAGAAGGCATTTATAGGCTCATAAGGTGTGACTAAGCTCGAGGTGATGGCTTCTCATTTTGGCTCTTTTTCTCCTTCTCTTTCTTCCTACCTTACCTCCTCTCTTACCCCTTCTTCTCCTGCTACCTGTTCTTCTCCTTCGACCTATTCTTCTCCTCCAGTCTACTCTTTTGACCCACTTTGTTCATCTGACCCAATCTCCTTTTCTACTTCAATCTCCTTTTTTCTAATCCTTGGCCTCCTTGTGTAGGTATCTCAGTATGAGAAGGAATAGGACTAGGCATTTGGAGTAAGGATAGGTGGAGTGGGGGCTATCAAGGGAGTAGGCAAAGGCATCAACATATGAACAAGATGTGGAGTAGGCATGAGGATTTGAATAGGTGGCATTTGTGATGGAGATTGACTAGTTGGGACTTGTGGTGGAAGAGAAGTGATTGGAGGCGGTGGAACTGGGGCTTGCTAAGGTTGAGGAACTAGGGCTTGCTCAGGTGGAGGAACTGGAAGCCCTATGCCTCCCTTTGATGTAACTCCAATGGAAGAGTCCATTTTTTTATTTAGTAGAATTTCCTTGACCTTTATTCATAGTTTCTTGTATTGGTCCTTAAGGTTCATGTTAAAATTCTTAGATCCTACATTACCCATAGGATTTGTAGTTGTAAACTGCACTGGAGGAGACATAAATGAAAAAGGAAATTGTTGATCTATAGAAGGCCCTTCTGCTGGGATTTTTTGTTCAGTTTCTTTGAACCCATAGAGACCTTCGAAATATGATATATCACATTCATCATCACCTAGAGAATCCCTTGGATTCACTTGTTCTATTTGGGTCTCTTCATCTAGATCTATATATACATCCTCCTCTTGCAACTTCCTCTTCTTTAGGAAAGCTTCTGATCATATCTTCTAGCTTAGTGGTATCTCATCTTCATCATCTTGTTCACCTTCTTCCATAAGAGTCTCCATATGAGAAGGTGTAGTAGACCTTTTCCTCTTATAAACATGCCCTTTTATGACTCTAGCAGGTCTAGATCCAGTCAATTTTACCTTGGGTGCCCTCTAGGTACATTTAATTATTGTTGGCCACTAGATGATGGGGGGTTAGGCAGAGCTATGCTTCCGATCATCCTGGTCTTTAGAGGCTTTGACAAATGATTTAGCCTATAAGTAGTTGGGTTCTTGTGTTTGTATAATGTTTCTAGCCTTAGTGGTAAAAATTCCTTAAATTATGGCATCGGTACCTTTTCCCCTTTCTTCTTCTTCTCCATGGAAGGTTGAGCTAGTTGTTGGTTCATTGGAACTAGGTCCATTTTGAATGGATGGGCAGTCCATTCCTTAGTCATCTTGATGACATGATGAACTTTGAGGTTGATTTCATCATTCTCATCTCTGTCCACCTCACCATTGAGGATAGCTCTAGTGTAAATTTTATCTTGATTGTAGATAGGATCCAGGATATCCTCTGAATCTGCATATTTAACATTTTGTGAGATGCATAGAAGTAGGGCACCTAGTGCCAACTCCAAGCTCATCTAATAGCAGTCATATATTGTCACCTCATAGTCATCTATTGAATTCATCCAATGATCCTCGAGATGTGGTTCATGCACATAATGCCTCCCCATTATATGGTTGCAAGTGCCAATTGGATCAAAACTGATTCTAATCAAGTTAAAGTTTTTGGAGGGAGAACTCATCCCACTCAAAGAGAAAATAATTTCACACTCTCATGTCCTAGAAGCAATGGAGTCCTAATGAAATAAGAAAGTCCCAAGAGTGTTTCTTCTTGTGCCTTATGTTCTCATAGGCATCTGAGAGTTGCCTCACCATCTCCAATAGGATGATCTTGTTAGAAGGATACCTTGGAAATTTCTTAGGAGTGAGAGTACTCCCTACCACTCTGATATAAGTAAAGGTCTTAAATTGGATGTAATATGCCCCCAAGGACTTCACTTTTTCTGTAACCTCTTTTGATAATCTTTTAGCATAGTCTCCCTCTATGGAGCGGATGATTGCAAACAAAAAGGAGTCATTTACTATTTGGAACTCTGAGATATCCTTTGTGAGATGCTCCTTCCACACCACTTTAGGGTACATTGTAAATGGCCAAGCATTAGACTAACCTATAGCCCCGACCTTTACCAACCCTAGATATATTGCCCTAGTAGCCATCATATATACAACATATGAAGTCATATAAAAATATGGATAATTTTTTACTAAGATCAACTACCTATCTAAGTTGTCACTGAGGATTTTGGCCTAGTAAAACCTTGACTCCTCCTCTTTATCCTTTCAATTAGAAGGATCATCCATGGGTCCAATTGGATGGATTTCTGCAGCCCATATACTTGGCTGATCATAGTGATTGTTTCCTAGATATTCTCTTTCATATATCCCCTCCTCATATCTATCTTCTCAAGTTTATTCTTTGGCAAAGGTTGTATGAGGTAATCATTATTAACAATCTCATGCGACACCTAGATGTCCTTATTGTATAATTTCATGCCTTTTTCTATTGTGAAGTTGTAGAATCTATTTATTCCCTTTGGCAAGTGGAAGACATCCTTGATGTTATCAGGCCTAAGGTCTAGTACCACCTCTCCCATGGCATTATTTACCAAAATTTCATCTTGCACATAATGATTTGCTACTATGACAAGTAGATCCAAAGAGAGAATGGACACCAGATGTGCCACTACATTCACCAATGAGCAGTAGACTAATGAAGTGCAGTCCTTTGATCTCCTTGTTGGCTAGGCACACTTAACTAGTTAATTATTCCAATCAACATTCCCAATGTTAGTGTCAGTGATTTTTGCATGAATATTTCCCACCTTGGAGGGTGCATGGTATCTCTTGAAATGGTAATTCATTTCTAGAGAGTTTACCTTTTTAGACATTCTGCAAGAAGGAACATGAATCAGTAACAATCACTAGAGATAAGAAAAACTACTAATGAAGATAAGAAAAGAATGAAGAAACAAAAACCCCCAAGGACACAATCCTAAAAGGCTCAAAAGGAAGTTTAAGGAATTTGGCCTTTTAGACTCCAAAAGAATAGGTTACTGTTGAAACATTAAAACACCAAAAAAGTAGGCATGATATAGTTTAGAGGTTTCAGCCTTTTGGAGGGCAAAAAATTTGCAAATCGTTAACAACCAAAAAATGGAGTCTAAAATGTTTTTTTGGGGAGGTCTAATGTCAAGTTTTGTCATTTTAGAGTGTGAAGAATGTTGCATGCCAAAATGTTGAAAGTGCAAAAAGTCATCGTGGACATAGCAAAATTTTTGGGAAAGTTATAGTTTTTAGGACATCAAAGTATGAAACTCTAAAAAATTTTAGGGTCAACCAAGCCAAAGGAAGAAAAGAAAGGTGTGAGATAAAAAATGAGTTTGAATCAAGCTTGACCATGAGCTTGATGCTAAGGGGTCCAAGGGGATGACCTTGAAACCCCAAAGTGATGCGAAGAAAGCCACAAAAAAAAAACCCCAAAACACTAAAAGACACAAAAAAACCTCTAAAAACTTGCAAAAAATGAAAGGACAAGAAAAGAACAA
Source organism: Chamaecyparis obtusa (assembly GCA_027943335.1). Lineage (NCBI taxonomy): Eukaryota > Viridiplantae > Streptophyta > Pinopsida > Cupressales > Cupressaceae > Chamaecyparis > Chamaecyparis obtusa. The sequence goes on along the minus strand of BSBK01006866.1, from coordinate 231,856 downwards.
ACCCTACCTCGACAGAACATCTAAAGATCTGAAAGAAGCTAAAAATATGGGTGATCTAGCAACTGGAAGCTCTTTGGACACAAAATCACTCTCAAAAGCTCTGAAAAGAAGAAGGTGATGAAAGACACAAGTGACCAAAAATAAGGCCACATGCACCTAATATAGGCTCTCAGAGTATGATGTCAACCACCCTCTGGCTTTCAGCCTATCGACCTTTTAGGATTTTAGAGTTTTTGGAACTCTAAAATGTTGAAAGGCCGATCTCCTATCAAGAAAATTGGACTTTCAGGGCTCCAAAACAATGACAACTCTGAAAGGCCAAAAAAAGGCTAAAGGATATTTTAGACAATTTCGATGACTTTGGCTTTTTGGAGCTTTTGCAACTTTAGAAGTTTGAAAGTGAGAAATCCTAAAAAATGACTAAAAGCCTAAAGGAACAATCCCTAACAAGGGATAAAATGATTTGCAGACCCTGAAAACAAGCCAAAAAAGGTGGGCCCCTTTTTCCAAGTGGTCCAAAAGGGGAGCGTGGTTGTGGGACCACAACAACTTCAAGTTCATCAAGTTAATCCTCATCACTGTCACTATCACTCTCATTTCTTATCATGTGTTTACTACTTGATTTACCAATTTTCAAGGATGACATAAATGCAGACTCAATATTTGGAACAATACTATTATCAAAGTTATTCAACTCAAAAGTAGCGAGTTTACTGATTAGGCTATCAAGTGTAAGATGATTACCCAGACCTAATCTCATTTTATGGATTGTAGATATTATAATAGGATAGATATTCAGCAAGGATCTAATAATTTTACTCACAACAGTGTCCTCATCAATAATTCATCCTACTCCTCGGATAGGATTGACAATCTCCTTAATTTTGTTCTTGTATTGTGAAATGTTTTCCCCTTCTTTCATCTTCATGTCATCAAACTTTCCTCTAAGACTCTCAGCTCTTTCCCTTAGCACATTTTTATCTCCTTTGTGAACTAATGCAAGTTTTTTCCACATTCCTTTGGCAGTAGTACGTGTCTTGACATCTTCAAATTTAGCATCTGATAAGGCAGCAACAATCTCTATCATTGTGACATTTTGTTCATGTCTATCTCTCATCTGATCAATAGTCAAAGGTCCAGTCGGTTGGATGTAATCATTATCCAAGTAGTATATTGCAGATTCCCCAATTCTAGATATATGCAATCTCATTCTACTTTTCCATGTCGAGAAATTGTCTTTATTCAACTTTGGAACCTCTCTCTTATACATCTTGTGATCTTTAGCTTAAGTCCTTCAAACTTTCCTTTCCAAGCACTCTATGCTCTGATACCAATTGTTAGATAATTGAGAGGGGGGGTAAATTAGTTAAGTATAGTTATCCCATAGTCCCAAATCTCCCAAATGTATATACTCAAACTTTTCAATCAAATAATCAACTCGGTAAGATATCAACAGTGTCTTTCTCTTCATCAACTGATTGAAGTAAATACAATACTATGTTTACCAAGCTATCTAGTTATGAAAATGAGTAAAGAAAAATAAAAATTCAACACATCAAACACACATAACACATATATTTTTAACGTGGAAACCCTGTTAGGGGAAAAAGAACCTAGGGCCGGTAACCCAAAATAATTCACTCTTCTGAAGTGAGATCAGTTAGGAGCCAACCCTATTAAAGGTTACAAAACACACTATAATGTGTGACCTAGTTAGAGTATTTATCACTAACAGTTCTCCCTTGACCAACATTCACTATGGGATCAACAAGAAAACAATCAACATTTATTGAATTTCATATTGAAATACAAAAGACTACTAAGTCCCACTCGGTTAAGAGATTTTGATGTAGCAATGGTTAAACTGACATAGTAATGATCTAATTCAAATACAACTATAGTTTTTATATTTTTAGATCTATGGTAAGCGCATAATACCTCCTCTTATAAATAAAAAATTCAATCCTTCATATCCTCCAACTTTATTCCAATCGGTGTATGCTTCTCTGATGCTTGGTAATGTTTGTAGTTCAACTTGCTTGTGCCTTCAACCAGTTTTATTAGTGGTGCATGAAAAATGTCCTTTCACATGAATTCTCCTGGAGTAACAATAATCCCAGACTCAATAATGAATCCTAAGTCTCCTTAAATAGACATCATAAACCATTTTCTTTTTATCCGTTAGATTTTGCCTCTTAATCTTCATCGTTCATTTTTCTACTTTAACCTTCCTTGGTAGTTGTGTCAATCACACGTTTCATTCTCCTTCATCTCATCATTCTTGAATTTTGTCAGTTGTTAGATCATCATAAGAAACTTTTATCTTCTCCCTCAAAATCATAAGCAATTGTCCAAGTCATCAATTCAGTCATCTATTATAAACTTTAATTATTTCTTTCACTTGGTCTATACAGAATGTGTTGGTGATTACTTGCTCGGTTCATACTATACTCGATATACACTACACTAGCTTGGTGTATCTATAAATCTTCATTTAGCAACCACATAAACTTGTTCTGTTGTGATCTTCAATAGATAACAAAATCATGTAATATAATCAAGTCAACAATATGATGCCATAAACTCATCAATAAGTTACCCAATGTATAACATATCCATATCTTTCATATCCATCTCATCTTCATGTAGATATCTCATTCCTTTACCATTTTCCTTCTTTAGATGTTTATAACCATTATTATAAGTACAGTCAAAACTAATTGGTATCAATAATAATACATTTACTGATATAATTGTCTTACATATCACTTTAGTAGCTCAGTGACCATTAATTAATGTCTTTCACCCGTCCCTTCATTGTATCAAGATATTCAATCAGTTGTAGGTTATCAGGTAATGTCTCCCCCACCTTTACTCAGAAGAAAAGGAAGAGCCATGTGTATAAGGGAGAGAAGGTGTGATAGCCTCTAAGAATTCATGTAGGAAAGAAATCAGTGTGCCTTCACTAGGTAGATCACAACCTGCACCAAGGACTCTAGATGTTTCCTTTTCCATAGGAAATAATCATGCAAAGATAGCTTCACCACCACATAAGGAGATCGATGGGATGAAGGATCATAAATATTGTCTCTAGATGGGAAAAAACATAGATAATTAATCTTTTCTTGAATTTATAACATAAAAATGGTGTTCAAGTAGATGATTATTTAGAGATATTTTAGGTTTTTAATTTAGTGTTTGTAAACCAATTAATAGTCCATTTCATTAAGTTTTATTTTATTTTATTTTAATGTATTGTTGTGAATCAGTGAATGGTACATTATATTAAATCGAGGAACTTTCATCACATATTTAAAATTTGTTATCTTAGAGGTCATGTGTTCATGCACATCAATAAACAAAGTTTATTTCTAATTATTTAGTTATTTTTCTATAAAATTAATGACAAGCACAACAATGGTTCTATGTTGGAGTAGTATTTAAGGAAATATTTGTAGAAACAAAAATATATCTGCATGAACACAAATACCCTTATCCCTTATCATATCCAATTAAATAAATATTCATTAGTTATTTAATAATCCTTTATATTTAACTTATTCCTAATTAAATAAATTTACATTTATTTAATTAAATTTATCCTTTTTCCTATTTTAAATTAAATAAATTTATATTTATTTAATTAACATCCCCTTTATCTCCCACTCTTGATTAAATAAATTTATATTTAATTAATCCTATCCTACCTCACGATTTTAATTAATCATAAATTAATTAAACTAACCTATCACATTTCCCTTCACCCACTTGCACAATCTTTAAAATCCCACTTGCATCTTGACCCTTCATTTAATTAAGTAAATGACTTTGTTAATTAATCCCTTTCCTCCCACTTGGAATTAAATAATGCATTTAATTCTATTTGAGCACATGGCTCCAAACTTTAACCCTCACCCAACCTCACTTCTCTAACCTAACCAAGCTTTCTAGCTCAAACCAACCCACTTGCCCACTAATTAATTATAGCATCCTACACATTTGTCTCCCACTTTCTCTTGAGCTTTTCTCATACATGTGTGAGATTTCTTGAATCTCTCACCTCTTACACTCATCCCCCACTTGGCATATATTATCCCACTCAAGGTTTCTCACACATGTTTGAGAAACTCATTCCTTTTGAATGGTTAACCATGTATGCACTTGGCCTCCACTTGGCTTCCACTTGGCATCCACATCATTGATCCTCTGTAATTTTGACCCTTCATCCAATTTTGAATCCCAACTATACATTTCTATAAAAAATCTATAAAATGATACTCTTCTCCTCATTCTCAATATCATATTCTTATGCATTATCATGCTACTGGATTGTGAGTAACCACATACCCTCATCTAAAACATATCAACATTTTTGAGGTTTTCATGTTTTATGTTGAACTAGTTTAAGTCTTCTTTATCATTTTCATTTCAATGCATTTCTATGCTTATTTTATATACCATTTGAGATGTGCAAGAATATGTATGAATAGGCTTTAATTTCTTATTGTTTGTTCCTTTATTTACATTCTATGAACTATGTTTTGGCACGCTCAATGGGACCCACTTCATAGGTCAATTTGCGTACTAACCTTCTAAAAGTGTTTAAGTGTTTTTTGTGTGTTTTTAAGCTTGTAGGTTGAAGCATCATTCAGAGGTCAAATTTTCATAAAGAGATCAAAATCGTGAAAATAACCTCATTTTTGTTTGTGGTAGCCAAGAGACAAATTTTGACATATAACTTCCTATCTTTTTCTCACTTTATTTTTTGCAAATTTTAGAAAGTATATTCATTGTATATATATCTTGAACTTCCTATTTTTCTTATATTTGTTAAAAAAAGGAAGAACTCTTTGGTTGGTTTTTTAATAATCATTTTAAAATATTTATTATTTTTATTGTAAAATATCTATTATTGAATATATATTTGCATGTATATATTTTCAGTTTATATATTAGAAAAAAAATCAAAATACATATATTAATATGTATTATCAACACACACACACACACACACACACACATATTAATATGTATTATCAATATATATATTGAAAAAACTAAAAAAAGGGGGATTGTGTTAGAAGCCCATGCGGGACTATGTTACCATAGGCCCACGAGCTATGGGAACCCTAGTCTCACATGGGTTGTGGGAACCACAGTTCCACATAGGTTATGGCAACCATAAGCCCCTATGGGTTGTGGTTAACACAGTCTGTGTAGCACTATGTTCCCCCACCAAATTGAACAAAAAAAAATAAAAAATATGAAAAGCCCACCCAAATTTAAAACACACCAGTGAAGTTTTAATTTGTTTTTATTTTATTTTTAGTAGTATTTCAAATCCTCTTTTCTCTAGTTTTATTATTAGTTTTTAATAAGTTTTTTTAACTATTTTTTTCTTGTTTTTTTATAGGCCTCAACCCCTAGTCACATGGGTGACTAGGGGCTCCACTAAATTTTTAGGCCACTTTGTCTAGGATGTAGTCATTTGGGACCTAGGTGCTGATTGTTAGGGGCTTAACTTAGTCCTTTTTCATCTTTGCAAACTCATAAGAAGGCATTTTTACTAAAATAGATGTAACTTTTTAAAATCAACTTAGATTTTAATGATTAAAGAAGAGTTGGAAAGGAAGTTCCACCCTCTTTCCAGAAGTATAAAACAATCTAGCATATTTCTCTTCTAAAATTAGGTGCACTCATTGAATGTCACCCCTTCTTTGTGAACTTAAAACACTCATAAATTTAGCATATCGAATCTTTTTTTCAGCAATTTTTTTTTTATTTATCAAAAAAATGCAAGAAATTTTTTTTTGCACTTACTTTTGGCTTTAAACAAAATTTTGAGTGTTTTCCTAACATTTTCACATTTTAGGCTTAAAATCAACTTTCACATTTAGATTTGGATTTTAAAATGAAAAAGTGTCTTTTAAGCCCCAAGGCCACTAACCTATTCTCTCCTCTCATGCCTTCAAGTGATCTTGAGTGCATAGGATATTGTTAGAAAGTAAAGTCCACCAAGATAACTAAGACGGGGAGGGTGAATCAATTATCTAATTAAAATAGATCTTATTAACCTTATTATATTTGAAACTTGAAATTAACATAAACATCAACCATAAAAAGATAACCATACACAATGACACCAGAATTGTTAACTAGGGAACCTCTATATTAGAGAGTAAACCCCGAAGGGGATGGTCCCCACAAAAGATGTACTAATATGAAAATTCCTTGTGTGAGGATGGACCCTATTAGGAGTCTATGGAATACATTTAGTACATATTAGTCTCTATGAGGAGACTTTGAATCCCTATGAGGAGATTTCAACTCTGTTAGGAGTTGTAGAAGATAGAAGGATGCACTGTCCAAATAGATTCAAGGGAAAGATCATCGAACACACTATCCAACTAATCTTTGTATTATCCCAAATATAATAATACCAAATATAACCAATCTCAACAAATTTTCTTCTCTCCTCTGACCATACCTATGCCACATCAAATACTTTATAGATCTCAACACCAATTTGACACACTTCACATCACATATCAATCCCTCAGATCACTTACTCGTATTATTTCACACTTCACAGCTTGTTTTCTCACAAAATCATGCTTACAATTAAGGAAACAATCCTTCCTTTATACTGCGCTCAATATTTCATAATTGAGTTGGCCAATTAGGCTTTACCAATTACAAAATATAAAACAATACACATTATGTAATATTTCATAATTGTATAACACTTCTGACTTACAAAATTAATAAATATTCACATGTGTAACCTCTAACTATTTTGATGTATCCAAGTCGCGTTTGGAATGTCTTCAACCTATATATAATTCCACTTGTCTAGATTCTACCCCTATTAGGAGATATAATCCGATTATCACAAACTACTTCTCAAGACCTTTGTTAGAATACAATCTTCACTAGATCTCTTATAACTAACACATATACTTGAATTTTTGTACGTGCTCTCGACCATGTCATCAGGACACTAGGAGAAACACATCCTCAACTCTAAATATCCTCATATATAATTCTCTATGTGTGCTATCTCAAACTCATTTTGTTACTTTGTTAATCTTCAGTGTAAATAGTATGTTGACATCAATGACAAACACAGTCATGAATGTAAGATGTAACCGCTCTAGTAATGCTAGAATACTCCACCTTAGGACATATTAAACATTCATGATAATAATCTCCCCCTTTAGAATCGATGCAAATATAGATGAAGACATCCAAGTTCCATGAATACCAAAATGTAACTCTTCTACTCTTATCTTGACTTTTCAAGTCACGTTCATCAATCAATTCTCTCCCACTCTATATACTCACTTATACATTCCTAGGAGATGTTTTTCATGCATTATTCTCCCCCATTGATATCAATGACAAAGGCATCATTATGTCAGATCAATCTTTCTTCTTAAAATTTTTAACTAGCTCAAGTGTCCAAAGACACTATTTGAAAATACCTCTTACCAAGAGTCCTTCATGACTCAGATCAAATACAGATACTCTTCCATAGAGGAAGCATTAGCATACATCCCAGATAAAAATAGTTCTCGATACCACTGGACTGATGCAACTTTTTGCATCACTAAGTTCAAAAGTAAGCTAGGGAATAACCCCAAGCATATCTCTCAAATACTCAAATGTATCCTTAGGTAAAGGCTTTGTAAAGATATTTTCTATCTTCTCCTTTTTGTTGATATACTCTATTCTCATTTCCTTCTCTGCAACTTTCTCTCTTACAATATGATACTTTATCTCTATATGTTCTTTTTTAATGTAACACAAGATTCTTAGACATACTTACTATACTTGTGTTAGGAATGAATGCTTAATATGTCCTATGGGGGAGTATTCAGAGTCTTTCTATAGAATTTTTATGTTCAATTCATGACTGTGATTGTCATTGATGTCAACGTAGTGATCTACTAGAGATTAGCAGAGAAGAAGACAGTGTTTGAATTAGCCCACATGGAGTATTGTAGACCAAGATATGAAAAGTTGAGGATTTACTCTACATTGTGTCCTGGGATTGTGGTCAAGAGCACATATGGAAATTTAATTATTCATGACAGTTATGTGTAATTTAGTGGAAGCAGTATTCAGACAATGTTACTGAGAAGTGGCTTGTGGTAACTGGATTATATCTCCTAATCAGGATAGAATCTGGGCATGCAAAGTTGTACAGTTGATGAAGACATTTTTTTGGTGACCTAGATGATACAACATCTTCAGAGGTCATGCGTGTGAAGAGTTATTTTGTTTTGAAGCTGATTATTTTTATGTAATTATGGATAATTATGTAACATGTGAAGGTTTATATTTTGTATTTGGTTATGCCTTGTTATCTAACTCATTTGTAATTATTTGAGTGTGGTATAAAGGAAGGATTGTTTTCCTTTATTTTAGTATGGAATATGATGAGATATAGATGTGAATTGCGAAATTGAGCAATATATGTTGTAAGAGGTTATGCAAATTACAAAGATCTGATATTGAGATCTGGTGAACCAGTTGGTGTGGTTTGACATAGGTAGAGGAGAAATGATAAGTTGCTGATATTAGTATTTTTTGGTATTATTCTATTTGGATAATACAAAGATCAGTTGGACAGTATGTTCAATGATCTTTCCCTTGAAGCTGTTTGGATAGTGGGTCCTTCTTTCTTCCATAACTCTTAATCAGGTTAGAATCTTTTAATAGGGATTCAAAGTCTCCTAACATGGACTCATATGTACTGAATGTATTTCATAAGGCTCCTAATGGATTCCATCCTCTCACAAGGAATTTTTTTATTAGTGCATCTTTTGTGGGCATCATTGCCACTAGGGTTTACTCTCTGATCAAGAGGTTCCCTAGTCAACATATCTTGTGTTATTGTGTTGTTGTGTATGTTTATCTTTCTATAGTTGTTTCTTATATTGATTACATGGTTGAAATATAATAATGGTAATAAAACCTATTATTATCTAATAACTAATTCACCTCCCCCTCTCAGTTATCTTGGTGGACTTTACTTTCTAACAATTGGTATCAGAGTGGCAGGTCCTTGAAAGAAAAGTTTAACAACTTAAGGAGATCTATGGTGACTCATGCTAGGAAAGAAATCCCTAAGTTTGATGGAGTAAACTATGATAGATGGAAAGTGAAGATGAAGGCACATTTTCTATGTTTAGGACTAGGATACTGGTTAATCACAAAGAATGAGAAGACTATCATTGAAGAAGACAAAATTGAAGAATGTATTGATATGGAGAGAGATCTATTCATGTGTAACATACTTGCTAGAGAAGCACTTTTGTCAGTAGTTCTGGAGAATGAATACAGTCAGGTGAAAACTCTAAGGACATCTCATGAAATTTGGTTAGGTTTACAATCTACTTTTGAAGGTGATGTACATGCAAAAAGAGTCAGATTAAAGAATTGGATATGTTCATTTGAAGATATAAAAATGATGGAAGATGAAGATGTTAGAAGTTATACTGGTAGGATATTAGAGATTGTTGCAGGTATCAAAGCTTGTGAAGGAAACAAGACTCAGGATGAAGTGATATGGAAGATCTTAAAGACATCGACCCCTATATTTAATAAGACAACATAGATGATTGAATAAGTTATACCTTGTACTGAGAAGTTTACCAAAGAAACTCTTCTTGGAAGATTAGAAGTAGCAGAGATAGGCTTGAGACAGTCAATAAATCTACCTAGAATTGAGACAACATTCAACGCACTTAATGTTCACCCTACTTTGTCAAGAAGTATTGGTGTCAATGGAGATTATGCTAGTTGCAATAGATCTAAGACCAAAGAAGATAGAAATATTGAGGAACAAATTGCCTTGGTTGTGAAAAGAGAACCAGAAGGTATGAAATTTTTTAAATGTTGGACTTGTCAAGAATATGGTCATTTTGCATCTAAATGCCCTAAGAGAGTAAAGAAGTATAAGAAGAACTTTAAACCTATAAGATCTAAAGAGTGTTAATATGCTAATGATGAAGAACTTGAAGCTAGTGTTGAGAAATTATTAAGTGAAAGTGATAATGAGAATGATGATATAGGATTTGTAGAAATAAAGGAAGAAATTTCTAAAACTAAAGCTAGAGAAGAAAAAGCTTTAGTTTCCCAAATAGAAAAAAAAAATTGATTGGATCATAGACAGTGGTTGTTCACATCATATGACTGAAAATATGAAGAAATTTATAAAGTTTAACAAGTATGATGGAGGAGTTGTTAAAGTTGGAAACAATGCACCTTGTTTGATAAAAGGAATAGGATCTATTACTCTTGATGGAAAGACTAACAGTGCTGATGTTTATTTTTTGGATGGATTGAAACATAATCTTTTGAGTGTTGGATAGTTAGTTGATAAGGGATATAAATTTTGGTTTACTTAGAAAACTTGTGTGATCAAGGATAAGGATGATAATTTGATTGGAATTGGATCAAGAACCAGAGGTAATGTATTTTAGTTGAATCCTACTGAGATGACATATTTGATTACTAAAATTGATGACAGTTGGTTATGGTACATAAGGTTTTGTCATATAAACTTTGATAACATTGTGAAAGTAAGTACTACATTTGCAGTAAGAGATTTTCCTAAGATTATGAAACCTACTAACATGATTTGCAAATAATGTGTTACGGCTAAGCAGAAGAGAAGTTCATTTCCTAGAAAGAAGTTCACAACAACAGAGAAGTTGGGAATTGTTCATAAAGATTTGAGCAGTCCCACAAGGACTAGAGGATTCTATGGTGAAAGGTATTTTATGATTCTTGTTGATGATTTTACAAGAATGATGTGGATTGGATTTCTTCAAAAAAAATCTGAAGCATTTGATAAATTTAAGTTGATTAAGAACAAAGTTGAGAATGAATCTAGAATGAAGATTAAATGTTTAAGGTTTCATAGAGGTGGAGAATTTACTTTAAAGGAATTTAATACTTTTTGTGAAGTGAATGGTATTAAGAGACAACTTTTAGCCGCTAGAACATTTGAACAAAATGGTATTGTAGAAAGAAGGAACAAATCAGTAATTGAAGCAACAAGAGCTATGTTATTTGAGAATGATTTGGTGAAGAAATTCTAGAGAGAAGCAGTGAATACAATAGTATATACAATGAACATAGTACAAATCAGAGCAGACACAGATAAGACACCTTATGAATTATGGTTTGGACATGCACCATCAGTTAAGTGTTTGAGAATTTTTGGAAGTAAGTGTTATATTAAGAAAGATGATGATATTGGAAAGTTTGATCCCAGAAGTGATGAAGGTATATTTCTTGGTTATTCATTGAAAATAAAAGATTATACATGTTTCAATAAAAGAACTAAGACTATTGTTGAGAGTGCAAATGTTAAAATTGATGAAAATTTCAAAATTCAGGAAAGAATGCTTGATGATGGATTTGGTGAAGAATTTCCTCCTAGAATTGATCAAGAAAATGTTGAATTGTTTTATGAATCTGAAAGTGATTTGCAAAATGAGAGTCACATTGAGGAGATAAGAGAGTAACCTAGAGAAGAACATGGAGTTGAAGCAAGAACTGAGTCAGTGACACCTAATAGGAATCTAGCAAGCAATCACCCTGCTGATCAAATTATTAGAAGCATAGAAAAAGGAGTTTTGACAAGGACTAAGGTACAAGAAGAAATATGTTTGATTTCTCAAATTGAACCTAAAACTATTGATGAAGCTTGTAAAGATGAAAATTGGATTAAAAGAATGAAATAAGAACTAGATCAAATTGAAAAGAATAAGACTTGGGAGTTGGTCCCTAGACCTAAAGATAAAAATGTTACAGGAACTAAATGGATATTTAGCAACAAGATGAATGAACAAGGAGAATTTGTAAGGAACAAAGCAAGATTGACCTATGTAAAGGAAACTCACAGCAATAAGGAATTGATTATGAAGAGACTTTTGCAGCTGTTATGATAATTGAAGTGGTAAGAATGTTTTTGGGTTATGCAGCTTATAATAAATTCAAAGTATATCAAATGTATGTGAAGTCAACATTTTTGAATGGAGAATTAGAAGAAGTCTACATTGAGCAGCCTGAAGGTTTTCCCTTGAATCATGAAGGAGATATAGTATGTATATTGAACAAAGCTTTATATGGACTGAAACAAGCACCTAGAACATGGTATGCAAGATTAGATAAATATTTGATAAAATTAGGATTTGCTAAGGCACAAAAGATAGTAATTTATATCTGAAATAGATTGAGAATGGTTTGTTGATTGTAGTTATCTTTGTTGATGATATTATCTTTGGAGGAGAAGATGAAGCTAGTGATAAATTTGCAGTTGAAATGAAGACTAAATTTGAAAGGAGCATGATTGGTGAGATGAAATATTTTTTAGGATTACAGATAGCACATAACAGTGATGGTATTTTCTTATGTCAAGAAAAATATCTGAAATACTTGTTGCAGAGATTTGGAGGGGAAAATTGTAAGCCGATTGGCACACCTATGGTAACTGGTCATAAGTTATCTAGCACAAATGAAACTCTTGCAGTTGAATAAAAGAAGTACATATCAATGATTGGAGGATTGCAATATTTAACTCATACAACACTAGATATATCACATGCAGTTAGAATTATTGCAAGATTTCAAGTTGATCCTAAAGAGTGACATTATGTAGCAGTAAAAAGAATATTTAGATATTTGAAAGGCACAATTGACTATGGGTTATGGTATGAAAAATCTAATGAATTTACCTTATGTGCATATACTGATCCAGATTGGGTAGGTAGTGTTGGTGACAAAAAGAGTACAAGTGGTGGAGCATTTTTCTTTGGAGGAAGATTGGTTTCTTGGTTAAGTAAGAAACATAATTGTATTTGACAGAGCACAATAGAAGCAGAATATGTAGCAACATCAAATAATTGTAATTAGATAATATAGATAAAACAAATGTTGAAGGATATCAAAATTAAATTTGATGAGCCTGTTGTTATACACTTTTATATCACCAGTATAGTAAGTATGTTGAAGAATCATGTGTTTCATTTTAAGACAAAGCATATATAAATCAAGTATCATGTTATAAGAGAGAAAGTTGAAGAGAAAGAAGTTGGACTTGAGTATATAAGTACAAAAGAATAGATTGTCGATATATTTACAAAGCCCTTACCTAAAGATACATTTGATTATTTGAGAGGTATGCTTGGGGTTATGCCCCAACCTACTTTTAAGAAGTGATGCAAATTGTTGCATCAGTCCAGTGGTATATGAGCTCTATCTTTTATGGACTATATGTTGGTACTTTCTCTATGGGGGATTATGTGTGTTTTTGAGTTGAGTCATAAAGGACTCTTGTGAATTTATTTTTTGAAAAGTGCCTTTTGACATTGAGGTTTTTGTAATAGATTGACATACTGATGCTTTATTTGTCATTGATGTCAATGGGGGAGAAGGATACATGAAAAATATTTGTTGAGGGAGATGAAGCAATATAAAATGGAAAAACTTGTAAGATTTGATTCATGAAGAAGTTTTGAAAATATTTTAAAGCAATAGTGTTCCAGTTTGGTATTCATGGAACTTGGATGTTTTTTCATCTATGTTGCCATCAATGCCAATGGGGGAGATTGTTAGGAATGAATGTTGAATATATCCTATGGAGGAGTATTCAGAGTTATTTTATAGTAGTTGTATGTTGCATTCATGACTTTGATTCTCATTGATGTCAACATAGTGATCTATTGGAGATTAGCAGAGAAGTAGATAGTGTTTGAATTAGCGCATGTAGAGTATTGTAGATAAAGCTATGCAAAGTTGAGGATTTACTCTACATTGTTTCCTAATATTTTGGTCAAGAGAATGTACATAAATTCAATTATTCATGACAGTTATGTTTAGTTTAGTGGAAGCAGTATTTAGACAGTGTTCCTGAGAAGCAGCTTGTGGTAAGTGGATTATATCTCCTAATTGGGATAAAATCCAAGCATGCAAAGTTATATAGTTGATGAAGACATTTTGTTAGTGACCTGGATGAGACAACATGGTCGCAGGTCGCACGTGTGAAGAGCTATTTTTTTTGAGGCTGACAATTTTTATGTAATTGTGGATAATTATGTAACGTGTGAAGGTTTATATTTTGTATTTTGTTAAGCCTTATTGGCCGACTCATTTGTAATTATTTGAGTGTGGTATAAAGGAAGGATTGTTTTCCTTGATTTTAATATGGAATATGACGAGATATAGATGTGAATTGCGAAATTGAGAAATATATATTGTAAGAGGTTATGTGAATTGCAAAGATCTAGTATTGAGATTTGGTGAAGCAGTTGGTGTAGTTTGGCATAGGAAGAGGAGAAAAGATAAGTTGTTGAGATCAATATTTTTTGTTATTATTATATTTGGATAATATGTAGATGAGTTGGATAGTGTGTTCAGTGATCTTTCCCTTGAATTTGTTTGAACACTGGGTCCTTCTATCTTCCATAACTCTTAACTAGGTTAGAATATTTTAATAGGGATTCAAGGTCTCCTAACAACCTGGACTCATATATACTGAATGTATTTTGTAAGGATCCTAATAGATTCCATCCTCTCACAAGGAATTTTCATATTAGTGCATCTTTTGTAGGCATCATTCCTACCGGGGTTTACTCTCTGATCAAGAAGTTCCCTAGTCAACATATCTTGTGTTATTGTGTATGTTTATCTTTCTATGGTTGTTTCCTATATTGATTACATAGTTGAATTATGATAATGGTAATTAAATCTTTTATTATCTGATAACTAATAACTGATTCACCCCCCCTCTCAGTCATCTTGGTGGACTTTAGTTTCTAACAACTTGTATTTTCACAATGTACGATAATACGTTCATTAAACTCAATTTCAATATCCTTAAAAAAAAATTCATCCATATTATCTGATTACAATTATTTTTTTCTGCTACATATGCTTCTTCTATTTTGCTCTATCAGATATAATTTTTCTTCTTGCTTAGCCAAAAAACTAGTCTTCCTCCAAGAAAAAATGTTCCACCACTTGTACTCTTTTTATCATCCACACTACCTCCCCAATCCACATCTGTATATGCATGTAGGGTAAACTCATTTGATTTATCATACCACAACCCAAACTTAGTTGTGCCTTTCAAATATCTGAATATCCTTTTCACTGCTACATAATGTGATTCTTTAGGATTATCTTGAAATCTCACAATAATTCCAACTACATTAGCTATATTTGGTTTTCTATGAGTTAGATAATGCAAACCGCCAATCATATATATGTACTTCCTTTTTTCAATTGTATAAGTCTCATCTTTTCTAGATAACTTATGACAAGTTATCATATGTGTACCAATAGGCTTACAATTTTCCAAGCCAAAACTCTGCAATAAGTCTTTTAGATACTTAGTTTGAGATAAGAAAATACCATCACTATTATGCATAATCTGTAAACCCAAGAAAAATTTCATTTCTCCAATCATGCTCATCTCAAATTCCTTCTTTATTTCATCAGCAAATTTATCACTTGCTTCATCCTCACCTCCAAAGATTATATCATGCATAAAAATAACAATCAGTAGACCATTCTCTATTTCTTTTAGATATAAGTTACTATCTACAATGCCTTTTGTAAATCCCAATTTGGTCAAATATTTATCCAACCTTGCATACTAGGTTCTAGGTGTTTTCTTTAGTCCATATAGTGCTTTGTTCAACTTTTAAACCATATCTCCTTATTGAGTCAAAGGAAAACTATCAGGTTTATCAATGTAGACTTCTTCTAATTCACCATTCAAAAATGTTGACTTCACATCCATCTAATACACTTTGAATTTATTATAAGCTACATAAGCGAAGAACATCCTTATTGCTTCAATTCTTGCAATAGGTGCAAATGTTTTTTCATAATCGATACCTTCTTGTTGTGAGTATCCTTTACATACCAATTGTGCTTTGTTTCTTACAACTTCACCTTGTTCATTCATCTTGTTTCTAAAAACCCATTTAGTTCCAATAAAAATTTTGTCCTTAGGTTTGGGAACCAATTACCAAGTGTTATGCTTATCGATAAAATCCAATTCTTCCTTCATTTCTTCAATCTAATGATCATCTTTACAAGCTTCATCAATATTCTTAGGTTTAATCTAAGAAATCAAACACAATTATTTATGTACCTTATGTTGGCAGTTTGGCTGAGTTGGTTACATAGATGTTGTAAATATGGAAACATATGATCTACATGAAGATTGCATAGGTTAGAGAGCTAGTATGTCAGAGCGCAATGTGAAATTGTCTAAGTATGAGACGGTGTATTTTTACCAATGAACTTGATGATAGTTTTGGTTTGCGATGTTGATTGGAGTAAGTTCAGTTCTTGCGCACTTGAACATAGACTCTATGGTAAATATTGAAGACTCACCTCAAAGCGCAAGTTAGTACGTCATGTACGGAAGAAGTTATGACAGTTTTACTAAAGACAGTGTTAAGCCGAGATGATAGAATATGAAGACAAAATTGATAAAGAGTTAAGGGATTATTTTGTTTATCAAAATAATGACTTAACAATATTAAGGGATGATATCCTAGATGTTAACCCTTGGATAAATATATTTTTAATATGATAGCCGAATGGAAAGTTATTATTCTTAATAACTTGTATAAAGATATGTAAAGATTGTAATTGTAAGAGGAGAGAAATGCAAAATGTAATGCCCAAAAGTTCAGGCCAAAACACAACCAACAAATTTTTTTTTAAGGGTAAAAGTTTCCACGTTTATGATGCGGGTAAAAGGTGTTTATGACAAAGTCTCAAAAGAGTCAGAAGAACCAATTCTATTCATCGTTGGTTCCCAAGGGTTACTAGCTGACTTAGTTTTAATGAGGAATCCATTCTAGGGAGAGAAGTGGAAACCGAGTGTCGAAGGTGTTAGGATTAACAAATCATAATTAACCTTTGGAGATGTCTACGAGGTTTATCTCAAATTCTCTACAGGTTAACAAATCACTAACTTGTTAATAAGAATGATTCTCTACTAAAAATGAATTAATTAAAATTTGTCAAAACAAGATTTGATCACCTTACTAGTTACTTCTAGATTTCAAACTAGAAAGGTCAAATTATCATAACTTATTTTAACTATGATACTAAAAGCAATTCAATGTTAAGAGGTTTCGTTAATCAAATTTTCGAACAATTTGTGAAGCGTCAATCTATTAGTCATATAGATTAATAGAGAGTGAAAGAATGCTACCAAGAATATTCATTAAAATAATATTCTTATATATATATATATATATATATATATATTATTGTCAAAAGATTTATAGTAATTAGAATGACAATAAAAACATATCGAATATAAAAATAAATAATCAATTAAATAAATGACCATAGTTAAATAGATGTACATACAAACAATAATCATGATTAAACAATATATATATATAATTAATTAATAATTATAATATTTTAATTAATTATTATAACTATTAATTAATTAATAAATTATAAGATATTAATTAATAACATATACATATTATAAGATTACTATCAATGATCATCTAAAAATAAACAAACTAAAAACTAAAATCATTAAATAAAACTAAACATCAAAAAGTACTTCCTATACTAACACCCTAAAAAAATAGGCGCATGCTTATGAGAAGATGTAATATGCAAGTAAAAGGGAAATATTGTGGGGTCTACCATATCCCAAGACTAAGACTTCAAAGCTAAGACATTTATTACATTCTTTTCCAAATCTTTTTTTCAAAGAAAACAAACCCAAAAGCCTGCGTGAGTTTAAAGGCATGGAAGTGGGTGGTCAATTCTTACCAAAATATCATAAATGCCAACATGACAAGGAGGAGTATGGGTGCAAGTTTTGGGGGCAGCCTTGTCCTTACTTAATATTTGATGCAAGCTCACTTTAATGCCCTCCACCTACAATTCCCAAAGTCCAATGTAGGGGTAATGAGATAATACTCTTTTTTTTTTTTGTTTATTTTATTTTGAAATAACATCAAATCTAACTCTTTAGGACTAAGTTTAGTAGCTTATATTAATAGCAATTAAGTGTCCAAAAGATAGGTTAGTATATAAATTAAGGCTTAAGTTAATTCTAATTAGGAACTTAATATAATGAGCAGAATATTCTCTGTGGTATGAGAATATTATCATTCCCATACAAATTCTAGAGAGTTATTTTTCTCTAAAATTCTGGGAATGTCTTTTGCAAAACTACAATCTTTACCACTTTTCTTTATTTGATTATCATTTCTACATGTCTCATTTTTTTAACTTGTTTGATTTAGATGCATAGAATGTGATAGAATTTGTTATATCAATTTATATATTTGAAACATATAGTCTCTAATGAATTGAATTTTAATGATAGAATTGATCAAATGCTCAACTAAACTTATTGCTTTTGAAACATTATGCAATATCAAGCTTATCAAATTTCCTTGAAAAAAAATAGGGAGAGATAGAAATCTTAATCTTTGTTTGCAATTCATTTAACATATATATTCAATGCTTTCCATGTAAATTCTACAATGCATTGATAACTCTCTTCTATTTGAAATAACCAAAATACAACATAATTTATCTTTCATCTTCATAGGAGTAGAATAGTATTCCTCTTACCATTACACTTTACACATTTCAATACATACACAAATACATCAAATTCAGTTACATCTTCATAGTTACAATAAAGCATTGCAAAGGATAATACCACACAAAGAAAGATCAAGAAATGATAGTCTCTCATCTATTTCATCTTCACAATAGCTCCAATGTAAAAAGCATTACATTAACTCTTTTACATCAATAGAAGTCCAAATACAAAGAGAGATTTCACAAAGGAATGATCGGGTTGTCTTCTCACAACCATCCAAAAGATGAAAACCTCCATGATAGCTCCTCTTTGAGCTTCCAAAAATCTACAAATATATACAAGGCAAGGGAAAGACCATGAGGAGCTCACCTCCCATCCTAGGCCTCTCATGAGGCCACCCCCGAGCTTGGGGAAACCACAAAGAATAGGATACATTCACAAACTCAAGCACTCACATGAAATCAAACAAATAGATCCCAAATTCCCTCAAGGATAAAACATAGGATCAAATCCGATCCTTTAATAGGGTGTGAATGGGCAACACATGGAGAAGCCAATGCCATAATAAGGCCACACATGGACCACAATAAATGATGTCAAGGCCACACATGGACCTCCATAACAACGTATCACATATCAATGGCACACAAGGCCAAATCCCTCCTTATAACCCCAAAAATGCCCCTTGGGCTTCAAATGCAAAGGCTACTTGGGGACAACACACCCAAGCTTATCCTTCCCCACACATGGAGGAAACTCTGCACATAATGTTGCCTCCATCTCCACACCCCCTCTTGGTTGCTCTTCCCTCCCAAGGGTGATTGAGCCAAGAGTAAACAACCCAAAACACCATCACAAAAGAAAATACAAATGTCATTTCATGCTCTTACCATGACCAACCATGGGGAGCTAAAACTCTTAACAAAAATTACAACTACAAGATTCATCTACAACAAAATGAGAGAGATGAAGAGCAAGATCCTCCAACCTATGATCCAATGCAAAATGATGAAGTTTTGAGCCTTCTCCTTCTTCTATCCCTAGCTTTCTCCTTCTCCAAGTTTAGTGGTCTCTAAAGGTAGAGAGTGGGTGCACAACCCCAAACCCCTCTAAAAGTCCTACTAAAAGGGACCCCAAACCAACTCTCCACAACCCTCATTAAGATGGTCCTAGGAAGTACTACTGGTTCCATCATGCAAGTTGCAATTTCGTTCAAGATTAAATGGGCACTATTTGAGGGGACAAAAGGTCAAAATATGGCTTCTCGCATGCTAAAATTACTTCTAACCTATGGGTACAAGGAATGGGCTACCTAAAAATGCATGAAACTACCCCCTAGGGTCCCATTTAACCCTCCAAAAACCATGGTTCAGTTAATGCATGAAAATGTAAGGTATGCCTTCACTTAGGGGTCCTAAAACAAGGGGATGCACTTAGAATACCCCCCTCTAGGAAGCTTCTAGGACTTTCTCTCGCACTCTAATCACACGACATACCTTAGTTAACAAATAAATCTAGTGTCAAGTGACACTCACATAATTAACATCACAATTAAGGTATGTCCAACATATTACAACACTTAACAATCCTACACATACATTCACATTACGGTTACAAAATAAAACACTTCACAACGAGGCCCTAGTCTCTTCAATAGATGGGGCCTTGGCTTTACTGATAGCACAAGCATTCAATGTGGTTTCCCCGAATGTTTACATGGTCCTTCCACCTGCAAAACCTAAATGCAGCATCAGTAATTCAAGGAAGAAAACCATCATATATAAACATACAAGATGTAATATCCACACATTAATCTTAACTCAATTGCATACAAGGAATCATACAAAAAGTAATGATCTAACACAATTCAATTGAACATTCAATCACATAGAATAAAATTTCATAATTCAATTGTCTGCACGTAATCATATAGGATTCAATAATCACATCAAGTAAATTCAGTTTGCATAATTCAATTCATGATTCAAAAGCATAAATGAAATCAAGATCAACCATGATCTAGTCATCAGATTCTCATAACATAATATAATCTAACACGATCAAATCCAAATCCACTCATCATGGATCCACATACAGAGTCAAAAAAATATAAAGTCTAATGATTCCATCATAACATAACAGTAGTCGAATGAGTCCAAGTATCTCCAAAAACATAATCAAAATGAGAAACTAAGTCTAGAAATCGAGATCACTATGTGGGCCGAAGGTGGGCCTCACACAGTATAATATATATGTGAATGTAATAGAAAAAGTGAAGAGAAACGAAGAGAAATATTGACGCAAGTAGTATAAGGTTATGTACATTGACCTACTTTTGTAATCATTAAATATTGTATATTACTTGTTTGGGCAGTGGGCTCATCTGGTAATCACATTTTGTACTACCAACTCCTAACAGGGTTGAGGCTTCTAACAAGGCCTATAGTCTCTTAATCAGGACTAAGACACTATATGCATGTAATCAACTCCTAACAGGGTCAACATCCTTAATAGGATACTTTTTATTAGTGGATCTTTGTGGGTACCATCCCCATCGAGGTTTTCCCTTGGCTAGGGTTTCCTTGAGAACAAATAATGTGTTATGAGTTCTTTAGTTTTATTTCTATGCATGTTGTTTAGCTTCTTATGTTATGCATGTGTTAAGATAATCTATTATATCCATAATTGGGAAAAAGTTAAAGTTTGTAGAATACTGATTCACTCCCCCTCTCAGTATTCCCTATTTCTAACAATTGGTATCAAAGCTTAGTTACTCGGAAAAGAATCATTCAAGGAAAGCCTAACAGCTTGAGTAAGATCTCTATGGATATGGATCAACTACAGAAGAATCTTGAAGAAGCTTTTAAACAGATTGATATGCTTACTAAAGAAAGAGATACTCTGAAAGGAAAATATGATGATGCAAAGAACCTCATTGAGAAACTGAAAAAAAAATTGGAAGATCTGAGATCTAAAAAGGAATCCAAAATTCACAAGGAATCCAAAATCCAAAATCTAAAGCTAAGTCTGAAAGATGGAAGTGGCAAGAATGAAGCAAATCTGAAATCAGACAATGAAAATCTTAAGCTTGAAAATGAAGGGTTAAAATCTAAACTTGGTAAAGTAACATCTGAACTTGAGAAAGTCAATTTGTAGTATGCTGAACTTGAGAAATACAATGCAATAGTGAAAGCAAAACTGACTCAATCTAAGCAGCAACTTGAAAGACTATATTCAACTAGTGAGAAGATTGATGAACAAATATATTATCAAAAACCATTCTATGATAAGACTGGTCTTGGATTCAACACTTTTAAAGAAAATGAAGAAAGCAAGGAACCAGATCTGAAAATATCTGAAAGTGTAAATGAGCAAAAGTCTGATGAGATTAACAAATCTGAATATACACCTAAGGAAGAAGAATCACCTAAGCAAGAGGAATCACCTAAAGGTGTGCAAAGATAATTCAAAGGTAGATGTTTTTCTTGTAATACTGTTGGTCATATGAAGAGAGATTGCACAGGTAAGAAATTTAAACCTCTTAATGGTTATTGTTATGATTGTCATGGTTTTGGGCATAGAGCTATTGAATGCAGAAAACCTAAATTTGTTGAGAATAACAATAGTCGTAGAATGTTTAGAAATACTAACCATGCAGATAAGAACCCTATTGAAGATATGAACAGAAGAAATGGAGTAGTCTGTTATAGATGCAACAAGGTTGGACACATTGCTAGAAATTGTAGATCACAGATCAATCAGCCTAGACCAAGATATGGAAACAATGGAATAGTTTGTCAGATATGTAACAAGATTGGACACACAACAAAGTTTTGCAGAATGAACAATAGAGTTTTTCATACCAATCCTAACTCTAGAAGTTATGTTAGAAGAAATGAAGATGCAAGCAACAGTCAGAAAGGATGCTGTAGTAATTTAGATGAAGTGAATTTTGTTAAAAGCACAGATCAAGGAGACACATTCAGAACTGAAGGTAGTTAGAAAGGTGAAGTATTAAATGGTAAGAATGAATCTTTACTTGACCCATCTCAAAGTACTTAATTCATAAAAAAACTACATTAGAATAGGAACTTAGATTAGTGTAGAATTTGATATATGATGAATTGAGTCTTGTGCAGTTAATGAAAGGTATTATATGATGTTCTAATGCTATGGTTAAGAGCACAAAGAAAAATATTATGTTTTGCGAGATCGCAAGAAGTTTTAAGTTTTACAGGTTAACAAAATCAGCTTTTTGGAAAGAAGTGGCAAAAGAATTGAATGCGATGTCAGATCTAAGTAAGATTGAATTAATAAAAGTTCATGATCAATGTTATTTGATCATCAAAGTGAATACAAGTGTTAAGGCGATCAATAAGTAGTGATTGGAAGCATTTTGCAAGGATTTGGTGAAGAATTTTGTGTCGAATCTACGCAAGCCCTAAATCACGAAATCAAGGTATTTTACTTGGAAGATCTTTAAATCAGTTAAGGAATTAGAGAAAATCATGGATGTTTCTTTGATTCAAAATGTCAGAGATAAAAATAGACCTAAGATGAAAAGGGAACTAGTAGAACCCTTGGAAGATGATCCTAGGTTAGCTTTATCATCCGTACTAGGCAAAGTTTTACATCTAGAGAATGTTAGAAGTTATCTGGGATGTAAACTAGAGACTATCAGTGATAGTGACTTCATAGAGGAATATCAAAAAATCTATAATTAGGACATGTCATTGAAAGTAGGGTTTGAGCATTTGAAAGATAATGAGATTATTAAGTATGCTTTGCAGTATGAATTTGATAATGAAGAATGTACCAAGATAATCCTAAGCAGAATTCACAATGGAAAGTTTTGGTTAGATGACAGAGTGATAGATATCACAACTAACTTAATTCATGAAATAACTGGACTATCTAAGACTGGAGCCATTCCTTTAAATGAGAAAAACATGAGGAAAATAGTCATAGACAACACAAATTCATCCTACAATGGCAAAGGAATTGTAATTAGCAAAATACAGCAAGATGATGTCAGATACTTATGTAAGATCCTAACAACTAAGTTTTGTGCTAACTCAAGAGAGGATGACATGGTAGCTGGAATGATACATGCAACTTATTTGATGTGTGTGGATAAATTACAAGTTGATATGTGTGAGATTTTGAGGATATAGTTGTTTGAAAATTTGGAAAAGATAAAGAAGACTAAGTATTCATAGTTTAGATTTTCATCTTTAATCACTTATATGTTTTTTTATCTATTGAGAAGATTTCCATACACCATTGGAAATGACTGGAATGATGGCCAAAATTCAATGGAAAGGATTAACCAAGTGTATAGGAGGCATGTTATTGATAAATTAAATGAAACTGTGGTATTGGTAATTAAGTCTTTTCAAAATTTGATGTCTAGTAGATCAAGGATCCCACAGTCTCTTGTGGAGAAGTATAAAAATGAGATATGTTTCATGGTTGATACTAAATTTACTTACATTGAAGCAGTAGAACCTAGAACAAAGTTCATAGACCCTCTTGGCTATGAGATATCTGAGGTTGAGATAGAATAATATGTGAGCAGATTACTTTAGTGCAAGTTGGATACTCACTATAATAGGTTTGGAACCTTTGAGGAGAACTTCAACTCCGCAAAGTCCATCCTTGAAGAGAAACAGTCAAAGAAAAGAGTTGAGAGTACTATCAAGAAAATTCTAAAAGATACAGGGATGAATGAACATGAATTCTTGGTAGCCAAGCAAACCGAAGCAGCAATTAGAGATATTAGACAAAAAGAAATTTTGTCTGTTCCACCTCTATCATCAATTGCAACACAACAAGGGGAAACATTAGTTAAGGTGAAAGTGGAAGAAACAGAGAAGGATCAAGAAGCAAGGATATCCACTAGATCCACCTCCTCCAAACCTAGAAAAAGAGTAAAAGATAGTGCTACTGGACCGGGTAAGAGGCAGAAGACATTGGTTCCACTAGTTCAAAGGAAAATTGCAGAAATCAAAGATGATGAAAGTACTCCTGTTAAAAAGAAAACTTGGAAACCTAGAGTTGAGAAGGTTAATGAACAGATCATTCAAGATGGATAATTTACAAAGATGAATAAGTATTATGATATCTATGACTATGCAGAGAGATTAAATCTAGAAAATACAATGGTAAAGCATATGATTTTATCTAATAAGAAATTTGATACAATTCAGGGTAAGATACCTGATGACTTGTACAATAAACTTATAAATAGGAAGAAGAGATCATTAGAAGAGGACATAGCTATTAGAGAAAATCTTGTAAGAAAACTTTGTGTTGTGAGAGATGAAGTACACTTCAATTTGATTATGAAAGCTTTAAGAACCCATTTGAGAACCAAGAAGAGAACTATTCAGATTATGGGAGGCAAATATGAAGAATTTAATGCAGAAATAGAGCAAGAAATCATTAAGGTAATGTTAGAGAATGCTAGAGAATCATCAGTTGTAGAAGAATCCAAAGATCAAGTAGCAGAAGAAGAAAAACAAGAGGACATTCTATCTCCACCAGCCATAAGTATTGAGGACAAAGTCATGAATGTAGAAGGAACTAAGATCACCTTGTATAGTGATGATAACTTATTCAAGAATCTTGAAAATATTGTTGACAATTCGACTTTTGAAGAGTAGGAGACTACCAAAGGAGAAGAGAAAATAGAAACCACAATTGTAGAACCTAAAGTGATAGAAAAACAAGTACCTATTCCCACTCAAGAAGATATCAGTCTTACACCTGAGATTGGCAAGAAAACTTAGATTGGATCTATGATTGAGAATTTGGGAAAGGAAGTAGATGATGATGATCAGATGGAATTGATCACATCTTTGAACAAGATCATTGGAAAGAATAAGAAAGTAAAGAGTCTTGACGGATTCTTGAAGGAGCTTACTAAGAAATTACAAGGTATTATTACTACACATATTGCAAAAGATGACCCTTTGGAAAGAGAAAAGGAAGTAATGAACACTTTTAATAATGAGTTTACAAATCTATCTGATATAGCAAAGATGAAAACTCAAGCAACTTATGAGTCCAAAACACTCTTGGACATCAGTCAGAATATTAGGAATGATATCAATAACCTTGATATCTATATAAAGGACTTGAGGAAGAACTTGGAAAGAGGAAAATCCTTGTACCTCCAGTGTACAAAAACATAAAACTTGGCAGCAAAGGAAGCATAAATTCAAAATGAATTGAACCTTCTTTCGAGCCCAAATGTGAAGATATTTGATATTGAGTAGAAAATTTGAAACATCTATGATGAAATGAGAATTTTACAAGATGAAAATGATAGGAAGCTGAAGAGATTCACTCTTTTGAGAGAACACATTTCTATAAACTTGAGCACTATTGAAGGGCAACTAGAAGAATGTCTTTCAACAAAGACATCTTTTTAGAAGTCTAGTTATGAGAATCTCTGAGCATGTGAGATTGCATCTTATGGATTGTGCGCACTACTCAGTGTGGAAGATTCAATTAAGAAATCATGGGAGAAAGAGTTAGAGGCTATGAAGATAAATTTTGCAGATTGTGTTGCAAGCCTACCGACTTTGCAATATTGAATTAAGGTATAACTTTTTGTGAACACAATTTTGTTACCCTCCTTATCCTTTTTTTTTTTGTCATTGTTGTCAAAGGGGGAGAGATATATAATAGAAAATTTTTAAGGATACATACTCTTAGGGGGAGTACAATATATAGAGAGGATTAATAAAGTCATAAGGACAATATATATATGTTTTGTATTATGGCCACAATTTTGAGTTTTTGAAGTTATAAGACTTAGCCAATTTTCTCATATGTTGCCACCAATGACAAAGGGGGAGATTGTTGGCAATTTGGCTGAGTTGGTTACATAGATGTTTTCATTATGGAAACATATGATCTACATGAAGATCACACAGGTCAGAGAGCTAGTATGTCAGAGCGCAATGCGAAATTGTCTAAGTATGAGACAGTGTGTTTTTACCAGTGAACCTGATGACAACTTTGGTTTTCTATGTTGATTGGAGTAAGTTTAGTGCTTGTGAACTTGAACATAGACTCTATGGTGACTATTAGAGACACATCTCAGAGTGCAAGGTAGTATGGCATGTACGAAAGAAGTTATGACCATTTTACTAAAGACAATGTTAAGCTGACAGGATAGAATATGAAGACAGAATTGATAAAGAGTTAAGGGATTATTTTGTTTATCAAAATAATGACTTAACAATATAAAGGGATGACATTGTAGATGTTAACCCTTGGATAAAGATATTTTTAATATGATAGCCAATTGGAAAGTTATTATTCTTAATAACTTGTATAAAGATATGTAAAGATTGTAATTGTAAGAGGAGAGAAATGCGGTATAATATATATGTGAATGTAATAGCGAAAGTGAAGAGAAAAGAAGAGATATTGGTGCAAGAAGTATAAGGTTATGTACCTTGACCTACTTTTGTAATCAGTAAATATTGTATATTACTTGTTTGGGCAGTGGGCTCATCTGGTAATCACATTTTGTACTACTAACTCCTAATAGGGTTGAGGCTTCTAACAAGGCCTATAGTCCCTTAATCAGGACTAAGACACTATATGCATGTAATTGACTCCTAACAGGGTCAACATCCTTAATAGGATACTTTTGATTAGTGGATCTTTGTGGGTACCATCCCCACCAAAGTTTTCCCTTGGCCAGGGTTTCCTCGAGAATAAATAATGTGTTATGAGTTCTTTAGTTTTATTGCTATGGATGTTGTTTAGCTTCTTATGTTATGCATGTGTTAAGATAATTTTTTATATCCATAATTGGGCAAAAGTTAAATTTTGTAGAATACTGATTCACCCTCCTCTCAGTATTCCCTATTTCTAACACCTTATTTCTTGTCATAACTCCTTTTTCTTTTATCCCAATAATCTAATTAGTAGGGTGATTCCATATCAAATTCTTATTTGGTGTTATTGTTTCAACTGTTTCTTCAATTCTAGGTTTAGATCTTGGTTCTTCTCTTTGTTCATCATCATGAATCTCATTCCACAAATCATTATTAGTTTCATAAAACAACTCAACATTCTCTTGATTAGTTTTAGGATAGGATTCTTCATCTAAATCATAATCAAGTACTCTTTCCTGAATTCTAAACTTTTCATCCACTTTAACATTTGCACTCACAACAATAGTCTTATCTCTCTAATTAAAACATCTAAAAGCTTTTATTTTCAATAAATAACCATGGAACATACCTTCATCACTTCTCATATCAAACTTACCAATGTCATCATCTCTCTTAATGTAGCACTTACTTCCAAAGATTTTGAAGTATTTTATTGATCGTGCATGTTAAAACCATAATTCATAAGGAGTCTTGTTTGTGTCTTCTCTGATCTGCACTCTATTTATTGTATATAGTAATGTGTTTACTGCTTCTCTGCAAAATATATTTTCCACATTATTCTCAAATAGCATAGCTCTTTCTACCTTAGTTATAGACCTGTTTCTTCTTTTAGCAATACCATTTGCTTAGGTTTTTTAGGGGCTGAAAATTTTCTTTTAATTCCATTCACTTCACAAAAAGTGTTAAACTCATTTGAAGTAATTTATACACCTCTATCATGTCTTAGACATTTAATCTTCATTCTTGATTCATTCTCAACTCTATTCTTAAGAAATCTAAACTTATCAAATGCTTCTGAATTTTCTTTTAGAAATGCTACCCACATCATCCTATTAAAATCATCAACAAGAATCATAAAATACCTTTCACCATAGAATCCTCTTGTTCTTGTAGGACCACTCAGATCTATATGAACAATCTCCAATTTTGTTGTTGTTGTAAACTTCTTGCTGGGAAAAGAACTTCTATTCTATTTTTCCATAACACATCCCTTGCACACCATGTTCTTAGGTCTCACAATTTTTGGAAAATCTCTTACTGTAAATGAAGTGCTTTTTTCACAATGTTATCAAATTTTATGTGAAAAAATCTTTTGTTCCATAACCATCTATCATCAACTTTAGCAATCAAACACGTCATCTCAGTAGGATTCAACTAAAATACATTACCTCTAGTTCTTGTTCCTATATCATCACTTTCATTATCAATCTCACTTAAGAATTTTTTGGAAAGAGAAGATGAAGACACATACCTTTTCTTCTTTGACTTCTATTTCAAAATTTTCTTCTTTTATTGCAAAAAATATTATATCATCACTTTCATTATCACTCTCACTTAAGTATTTTTCCATACTATCTTCAAATTCATTATCATTTGCATAGTAACATTCTTTAGGTCTTCTAGGCTTAAAGTTCTAGTATTTCTTCACTCTCTTAGGATATTTTGAAGAAAAATGACCATATTCTTGACAAGTCCAACATTTAAATATTTTCTTACCTTCTGGCTCTATTTTCACAAGCATGGAAATTCCTTCTTCAATATTTATGTCTTCTTCAAATGTAGATCTACTACTGCTGGCATAATATCCATTGATATTGGCACTCCTAGACAAAGTAGGTCGAACACTAAGTACACTGAAGGTAGTCTCAATCTTGGGAAAATCTCTAGATTTTTACAGACTTATCTTTGCTTCTTCCAATCTTCCAGGAAGAGTCTCTCTTGTAAACTTCTTTGTACAAGGTATGACTTGTTCAATCATTTGTGTTGTCTACTTAAATGATAGAGTTGAGGTTTTCAAGATCTTCCATATGATCTCATCTTCATCCTTATTTCCTTCACAAAATTTGATACCTGCAACAATATCTGATATTCTGCCAATATAACTTCTAACAGATTCACCTTCCATCATTTTAGCCTCTTGAAATAAACATATCCAATTTTGCAATTTGATTCTCTTATCATGTTTATCACCTTCAAAAGTAGGTTCCAAAGCTAACCAAATTTCATGAGATGTCTTTAAAGATTTTACCTAACTATACTCATTCTTAGGAAGATTTGAAAAGGTGCTTCTATAGAAAGTATGTTACACATGAATAGATCTCTTTCTTTTTCAGTGCAATCCTCAATATTTTCTTCTTCAATGATAGTTTACTCATTCTTTGTGATCAACTAATATCCTGGCCCTAAACATAGTAGATGTGTCTTCATCCTCTTTCTAGTTGTCATAGTTAACTCCATCAAACTTAGGACTTTGTTTTCTAAAATCGCTTGCCTTGGATCTCTTTAAGCTATTAAGCTTCTCCTTCAAGGACCCAAAGCTATGATAAAAACTTTTAGAAAGTAAAGTCTGCTAAGATAACTAAGAGGGGGGGTGAATTAGTTATCTAATAAAAACAACTCTTATTAATCTTATCAGATTTGAAACATGAAATTAACATAAACATCAACCATAAAAATATAACCATACACAAAGGCACCAAAATTGTTAACTCAAGAACCTCTTTATTAAACAGTAAACCTCGATGGGGATGGTACCCACAAAATATGTACTAATATGAAAATTCCTTGTGAAAGGATGGACCCTATTAGGATTCTATGAAATACATTTAGTAAATATTAGTCCCTGTGAGGAGACTTTCAATCTCTTTGAGGAGATTCCAACCCTTTTAAGAGTTGTGGAAGACAGATGGATCCACTGTCCAAACAACTTCAAATGAAAGATCACCAAACACATTGTCTAACTAATCTCTATATTATTCCAAACATAATAATACCAAATATAACTGATCTCAAAAACTTTTCTTCTCTCCTCTAACCTTTCCTATGATGCACTAAATACTTTCTAGATCTCAACACCATATCTTCACACTTTGCATCACATATCAATCTCTCTGATCGCTTACTCACATTATTTCACACTTCACACATTGTTTTCTCACAAAATTGTGCTTACGATTGAGGAAAAAATCCTTCCTTTATCCTACGCTCAATATTTGATAATTGAGTCAGATAATTAGGCTTTACCAATTACAAAATATAAAACAATACACATTACATAATATTTCATTATTAAATAATACTTTTCGCTCACTAACCTAATAAATCTTCACACGTGAAACCTCTAACTATGTTGACTTATCTAGGTCATCTTCACAATGTCTTCTACCTCTAATTATGATGACTTATTCTATTCTTGTTAGGAGATATAATCCAATTATCACAAAATGCTTCTTAGGAACTCTGTCAGAATACATTATAACTAGCAAAAATACTTGAATTTTTGTATGCGCTCTCAATCATGTCATCGGGAAACTATGAGAAACACATCCTCGACTCTGCATATCCTCATATGCAATTCTCTATGTGTGCTAACTTAAACTTTGTTTTCTACTCTGTTAATCTTCATTGTAAATAGTATGTTCACATCAATGATAAACATAGTCATGAATGCAACATGTTATCACTCCAGTAATGCTAGAGTACTCCCCCATAGGATAGATTTAACATTCACACTAACATAAATAAGTGGTCTTGTTTTCTATTTTCTTAGGAGACCTGCTTGGGGATTTTTTCACCTCAAGGGATGACCTCAAATCCCATATTCTGATGGAGTATAAATAGTAGTTGGTGAGTCTAAATACACCTCTCTTGAAAGTAGAATCTTTTCACTCTTGGATAAGCCCTAAAGAACTTTATACCTTTTGGAAGTGAAGATGGAGATTTGGGTTACTGTCTCCTCCTAACTGTGTGGCATTATTCTCTTCTATGTACGTATCTGGGCCTCACACACCTTCAGTATATTGAGGACATCCCCTAGTTGATCTTGTAAAGTCTAGTTGAAGCTTGCATGGGATTATAGGCATTTTTTAATGTTTAAAATCACCTTCCCCATTTGAAAACAAAAAGGCGACACATCATCCAAATTGAGCCTTAGAAATTTTTTCTTTTACATCATTTCATTATGTGTTTTGCATATTAATTCAAACAAAATCCAAAAACATCATAAAACTTTAAAAAATGCAAAATATCCTAGAAATTCAAAAATCCAAAAATTTCATAGAACTTCAGAAATCCATAAAAGTATAAAATTTTAAAATCCAAAAACATCATAAATCTTAAAAGTTTGAAAAAAAATAAAAAATAAAAACATTTAAAAAACAATGAAAAAAATTCTTGTTTAAGTCAAGTTTACCTCCAATTCAAGCTTTCCACATCATCTCCACATCACCTCTTCAACGTATCAACTTCCTCATCATCATTATAATACCTCTTATCCTAATCACCTTATCAATCATCCAACTCATTCCTCAAATCTCAGTCATCCCTAATCATTCCAATCATCATCTCTTAATCATCCATAACATCCTTAATCATATTTCTAATCCATTCCAATCATCCTTATTATCCCACTCATCCTTAATAATCCTTCATACTCATATCTTAATCCTTCACAATCATCTAAACTATATTCCTTCTTAATCCTAATCACTTCTTCCACGTCAATCATATTCTCATAATCATCCTTATTCATTCCTCTAATATTAATCAATCTATTCATGTCCCATCATTTAAGACCCCAATCCTAAAAAAATTACCTAATCCAATGAAGGTCCTAGTAATCCATCTTATCCTAATCATATTTCATCTTCATCATTCTATCTTAATCATCCTAATCATTCAATCAAGGTCCTAATCTTAATCCTAAGCATCCATCATTAACCACATCAACATCCACTTCATTAATCCAATCTCATCATTCATTTCAATATAATCATATCACCATCATCCTAATCCAATCCAATTTTCAACCTCATATTATTGCAATCAAATCCTAATCAAATCCATAGACCTCCTTCATAAAAAACCAATCACCCATTAGTTGTCCACTTGTCTTCAAACACCCCTCATTTATCTTCCAAGTTCATCCATTCTCAATTAAAATATTCATCCACATTATTTTCTAATCCAAATCCAAAACCACTCATAAATATCATGAATATGTATTACTTTGAAAAAATAGTTAAGGAGTTTCAAATGTGAAACCCCGATCCTCAAACCATACCTCCAATCAAACCAACCTATCAATCACATACATCCAACTTATACATGCCTTAATATAATACAACCCCTAACTACTCATATCACTCACCACAACCCATTTACAAAATCAATCCCATAAATCCACATCCATCTCCCATATCACAATCCATTTTAACTCAACACATCATATAAAATCCCAATCCATCTCACATATACAATCCTTCCTCTATCTTTTACATGAAAGATCCATCTCATCATCTTTTACCCATATATGATTCCCTCCATAGCCACCTTTCCCAAGAGATTAAAGAAGTTTGAAACATTGTTCTTAGCTTACAAAATGAGGGTCAAAAGAAATTTTTTTCCTTTGAAGACAAGTTTCCTTCCCCCTTTTCCCAAAAACCTAATCCTCATCTCCCATCCAACCCTAATCCTCCACCTAATCCCCTACACATTATGCTTGATGGAAAAAACCATGATCATTTTCCTCCACCTAATCCTAAACCTCCACATAATCCCAATCTTCAAAAATCCACATCATCCCCACCTTGTAAAAATTTATTCATTAATTGGGACAAAATACTAGCAAAGGAGTCTACATCTCAAACTCTAAATAAATTTGCATAATCACCCAAATTCATGCACCGACATTCATCCCCTCCAAATGAAGACATAACTCAAACTCCTAAGCTTCATGAGTCTTCCATCCACCCAATTTGAGGATTCCACCTCCTCCATCACATCATTCTTACAATTCCAAACATGTCAAGACCTTGTCCCAAATCATGCTACCATGGCTTCCTCTCCTCCTCTATATATAATAATTCCTCCATCCCATGTCCCCTTTATATCCTAAGATCAACTAGTCCCTCTTAATTCACCTCATTATACCATTCTTAATCAAGATAAAGACATCCCTTGTATTTCATCGATTAATGATTCCCCTATTAGGCCAAAAAGGAGGTAAGCAAAACTAAGAGAAGGGGTGGGGTGAATCAGTTATGTACACCTTATAATATTAATTTAAATTTAGCCACTTAGATCTGAAAGATAAAAACTAACACAAGATCCACAATATACAATACATAACACCAAGAGTTTTTCTCGATTAAACCCGATTAAGGGAAAACCATAGTGGGAGTCAAAATCACAAGATAAGTATAATCTACTAAAAGTAGTGCCCGATTAAGAGAAAATAGATAATAAAGGATGTACTTGCAACCACAGGCTTACAACCCAATCTACAGGCTCACATCCTAGAGAACATTTCTCACAAAAAAAATCTCAGATCTGGCTCTCAGTCAGGTTCATTGATCTATCTTCAATTACAACAAGGTGGACATACAATGCTTTACAACCAAACTAAAAAATAGAATCTCCTATGCCAAAATAGTTCCAATGAAGCACAAACTCTTCCTTAAGTGTAGAGCACTAATACATATATTTATCCTCTGTCTCTATCTTCTTCTCTATTACAAAAATGATTTCTCATTTATACTGATTACAAAGAACAATCAAGTACTAGGTCATCTAAAACCTATTACAATAAAATATATAGGCATTGTTCTCAATATCCAATGTGATCCAAATCAAGTCTGCTAAGACTTAGATAGGACTCAAATTTTTAACCATGAACACAATTGTGTGTCACCAAGACACCATCAAGAATCACATGTTACTCCATCAAGTTGTCTACGACCTAAATAAAGAGACACTAACATGCTACTATTGTCACTAGGGATTGCACCCAAATAAGCTAAGTATGAACCTAGAAATCCTTTGAAAAATGAGAATACTTTCAAGCTATGGGTAACCTATCAAAAAGTATACCTCCGGATTAGGGGTTGACTTCTCCTTGAATCACCTTAAAGCTTGACTAAATTTAGGAGGAAAAGGGAGAGAGAGTGCATGAAATTAAATGATTGGAACTGAACTTAGGTGATTCACCAAACTTGGATAGATCCACAAAGTGGAAACAAACTCACAATGGAATTCAAACATAACCTAAGCACCACAACTTCTTCCTAATTCTGATATTTCCCTTAGAAACAAAAAGATTCTGGTTTTAAATGAGAAGGGAAAATGAATTCCACAACCCCAAATACTTTCAAATGCACATAGATTAGTACTTTAGGAAATAAAAAGTGTTTATGAACATCTAAATGAACAATATATCAAGTAAATGACAAAACTTAATCACAATAACATTGATATAAGACCCACCAAACAACTCAAAAAACTATAAGAACAAGAAGGATAATTGCTATGTAATGAATTGAAAGGAGCAAAAGTATAGTTTGCTTCTCCAGAGCTACAAACATTCAAATCTTGGAATGAGATAGAATGAAGAACTCCCTTAATCACCTAAGTGAGAGGTATATAAACAAAACCTTAGAATCTGTATTCATGGCCCTAACCTCACTAAAAAGTGGAAAATTCTACATTTAGGGCCCATGAAATATTCTTCTCAAATTTAGATGTTAGATTCCTGAATTTGTAGGGGTAGGTGGGACGGTGAAATCCTCAAAAAGATAAGCCTTTAAATCTACCCTATCCCCTTTTATCATGCTTGAAAGATATTCTGACAAATGACTTATAGAATATCATTTTGTTAGAATTTACAACAATAATTACATGATTTATATTTTATTTTACTACCTCCTATGTGGATTTTAGTTTAAAATAAATAAGTTCTCAACCCCAAAGTGGAAAACATATTTATTAAACCTTTTACATTTTAATAAAACCCACCTTCACATAATTATTTAAATAGATCCTAGGGATAATATTTAACATTTAATTAAATGAGGTTCTCAACCCAAAAGAGGGGAAAAACCATTTATTAAACATAAACACCAAATTTAAATAAAAAACCCCTTTTGAAGATGAGAAAAATCCCAAGCATCGGGCACTTCTACTGCTGGCAATTAGAAAGTTGCAGTTTGGATTGGTACTAGGCCCACACAACCCAATTTGGGAACATGTTTGATATTGGAATCTCGAGCATGCTAAGGTTGGTGTTACCATCACCTACTTCTCATTTCCTTTGCATCTTCGATGGCACATTTCTATTTGTACTTGGAATTTTACTCTCTATCTTTGTATTTCAAGGGCATGATGTTTTTATTACTGTATATCATATATTGATGCAGGCATAGCTTGTTTACTAGTTATTTCCTTCTTTATGCACAGCCCGTGCTCAAACTATGACATCCTTGCTAAATTTACTACCTTGATTTATGGCATCATGTTTTTTGCATATGAATTCACTGCTGGTTACGTGCTTAGAGCCCGTGCGCAATGCTCCAGGGAATCAATGTATTGTTTGATTAGGGCATCATTGATACCTAGCCCATGAGCTAGCTAGCTAGGGAATCTAGAGTATTGTTTTCTCTTCTTTGAATCTTGATGACCTGAGGGTTATAGGGCATCATTTAATGTTTACTGATGTTATTGATTCTACTGTTATTGATTACCATGACAACCCTTGATTTTCTACTGCATTTTACTATTTTTTCATGGCATAGTACATAGGCGCCATTGAAAACTGATTCATATGTTATTATCCTATTATTTGATCACTAATTTATGTACCTTTGAAATCCCATGATAATTATGCATTGTTGTTTATTTGACTGGTGTCCATTGGACCCGTGAGCATTGAAGCATTGCATCATTTGTTTGAATACACTTGCTATTATAGTATCATTGACACTTTATTTTCATGGTGCCATGTCTTTGGATGTCATTTCTATTTGATTTAGCATTGTATTTCTCTTTGCATATTGGTGACCTACGAGCAAGAGAGATAGGGCATGATGCTTATGTGTTTGACCTCACTACATATTGCATGCCTACTATTGTTATTTGATGGCACCATAAAATTTTCTGTTACTATACTCATCATGCATTATGATGGAAATCTTCTATGGCCCGTAAGCTTGGGATTTATAATGTATTATGCTTTCTTCCATTGATGATTGTATGCCTTGAATCCTCAACCTCATCCTCCTTCAGTACATGATCTTTGTGATATCATTACTATCATTAATCATTGTTTTGAATACATGCACACCTGATTCATTCATTCTATAAGATGTCACTATTTACTGGTTCCATGGTGTACCCTCTAGGTTGATTTTATATTTTCTTAATGTTGCTCCATCATTTAATTGTCACACCACTCTTAAGAGGCATCATGCCATTATTCTATCAATTGTAGCCTCTTTTACTTAGCTTAAGATGCAGATTTAAATTCTTTCCATTCCATGAATATGTGATAGAATTGAATGCATATTTGTACCTCTTGTTCCATGGTTTACTCACTACATGAAATAGGCCCCTTTGAATTTGTGCACCATGCTATGATGTGATGATTTCCACTTGAAATCTATGATGTACTACTCCTCAAATATGAAGATTTGGTGATTTTCTCCTCTGATTTGATGATGTTAGTGCCCTTTATATTGATTACTCATGCTTTATCATGACTTCCTTATACTGATGGACATTGTGGATGGATTTTGTGGGCACTTCATGATGCCACAACAACACTAGATGAAACAAAAACATCTAGTGTTGATGTTGCATTTTTTGGATGATGCAGACACAACAGTGATTCATCAGGTGTTCATGCAACCATTTACTTCCCCTTTAAGTGTCAATTTACTTTCTGCACTTCCATGCTTTCTCTCTTGTTTCTCTATTTTCAAGATTTGAATGCCCCATTGATATAGCTTCTTTTGATTGCTTCTCTCACCATTTCTAGATCAGTTATGGTGATCATGGGTGCTCTTGGCCTGTGATGTGGTTTCTATCAAGGAAATTTGAGATTTTTCCTGATAGAGCCCACATCACAGGACAACATCATTCATTTGGGTTCCAACACCTTAATACTGTTGTTGTCTAGATGGAAATGGTACTTTAAGGATGGAACTTTTATGGTTAGGCCATCCTCTAAGTACCACTACTATTTGAGTGAGAGCATGTTACAGTGTTAAAGCTTCTTTTGTATCTGCACATGGAACAAACAAGTTAGTGAAAACATGGCATCTCTTACTTTCCTGCAACATTCCTTTGAGTGTACATGTCTTGTAGCATGGTTTTTATTATTTCATAAGTGTATAACTTGATTATGCTCATGTGTAATTGTAGACGAGGATCAGTAATAGGATTCTATTCATTTCTTAGATTTTTTTGATCTAACCCCCATCTCTCTTTTCTTTGCAAGTTTTGGATCATACAAGAGAACACTGGATTCATACCTGGGTCAAAACTTCATCACTTTAGGGAATGCCTGGTACCCTTATTATTCATATTCATCCTCTTATGTATGCCTGTACTCTTTCACATTCTTTTTAAAGTTGGCTATGCACACGACCTATGTGAGCCTAGATGATTTTATCTTTCAGTTCCTCTCTTTGTATAGTACATACAAGATATTAACATGTAATATTTAGATGCAAAAATCTCTTTTCCTTTACATGTACCCTTTTCATGAAATGAACACAAATCTAAAAAAGATCATCTAATAATGCAAACTAGGGTACTTTAGTCACTCATCTAGAAATTAGGTTACCAACTTGGAATGGGCATGAAAATATGGTAACATTTTTGGCAACCTCAGCTGAGTGCTTTCCTTCTAAGTACCATTTGACTAGTTGCCTTTTGCATCCATTGGTCATAGAGTCCTTTAAGGCTAAAAATTGAACCTAACTCCCAACAAAACAACCTCCTTCTCAAAAAAAATCTAAGTGCCTGAGACAACTGACATTGCTTTGAGAGACTTATCATGTGAGGATTGATGATTTTTATTAGTGGGCACTCAACTCACTAGTACCAACCATTGGTGCTTGCTTGATGGATCTTTGAAGAGTGGCATTAGTGTGTCTTTGGCTTATTGCTAACCACAAAAAAAAACTGAAACTAAAAATAAAATTGTGCTGAAGCACTTAGGGAACACAAAACTAAAAACTTCTACCCTACCCTACTCTAACCAGTACCATAAAACTAGTCAAACAAATCCATTGACTGGACTATTGAAATAACTTCCCATTCTCCTTACAGTGTTATAAATTTCATATTTGATACCAACAAGGGGAATATTGAACACAAAAACAAATAGAAATACTTAGCATATCCATTCTTGAAGTTGGTAGTCTAGAGTACTAACCTTGATTAGATCATAGGTGTTGTATTCCCAAGGAGATTTATAAGATTGAATTATCTCCTAGTCATCAGGAAATGGACCTTTGACAACATCCTCCACTAAATAATTAAGGATGGATGCTTCATTTCCCCCCACTTGAGCAAGGTATCTAATAGGACATCCCCTTGAGAGTATGAATCCTGGCTTTTCTTGCTCAATATGCACCTTATGAATGACCTCAACATGTTGGTCAAAAGTTTTCCCTTCTATGATGACTTGCCATATCAATTCTTCTTTTGGGGTTAGAGGGTCATACTCTTCTTTAGTTTGAACATCCAATAGCTCATCAAAGGTATCAAATTTCCTTAGGCCTTTAAAAATCACTGGTCCCTCCTCATGGTCTAGGAAACATGATCCTTGAGAGTCTTCCACCACTTTATTGTAGATAGGTTTAGATTCTACAATTGGGAGAACATTAACCTCTTGAAATAAAAACTCTTCCTTCAGAATGTGAATGTTATTATCTATTTCAGGAGGATGAGGAATATTAACAAGAGTTGAGCAGAAGACATCAATTATGGACTCAAAATCTTCTTGTTTCTCTCTGCTAGCCACAATCATATCATATTTACCACTACTAAAATAACTAGGGAGCTCGACAAATAAATCTTGTATTGTCTAATCTTTCTCAATATAAGAAGGTACTTCTTTGAATAGATTAGTTAGGACCTCTCCTTCACTTGCTTCCTGATCCTTGTCTTGCTGCTCTAATTCATCAACATGTTGTAACAAATATAGTTTCTCCTCAGGGTCATTATGAAAGAGTACACCTAAAAGACAAGATTCATCTTCTTCCTAGTGGTCTAAAATTCTATGAGGTGGAAGGGTCTCTTCAGGGATTGGCTCATAAGGTTTTAACTACTACAGGATGGGCTCATTGTCACTTAGGAAGTCAAACCCTTTAGGTGTCTCCTCTCTAGGAATAGAATGGAGTGACTGGAAATATGAGATGGGTTCATGAAAAGGCTCTAAAAATGTATGGAGATTAGGCCCCTATTGAATTAGATTCTAAAATGAAGGAGAATCCTAAAGCTTGGAATTTCAAAAGAAGTGCTAGGGGACTTACCAGTCAAGAAACTTGGAATTTGAACCTTTTTATTCTCCTGTCTGGTCTACAATGCTTCTAGGTCTTCCTCTTCTAGGCTTGCATCTCCTTGGGAATTTGGACACACAAGATTAGCCTCCTATAAAACTTTAGGCATCTCCTCTTGGATCTCCTCTTTTAAAAGATTTGGCATCTCGAAACCTGGATACATGGTCCAAGAAGGTCTCCAAAATTGCATTAAGTTTCCATTACACTCTGGTGGATCTGGTGAACTTTCTTGTACTGGGGCAGCAATAATTGGTTGATCTCATTGCCTTGGTGTTTGGGGCAACAAATTCTTAATCAATTAATCCTTTTCTTCCATCTGTCTAGAAAGTGTCTTTTGCTCATGATTATGAAATTCATCATTTTTTGCTAACTCTTTTCGAAGATCCTCCTCATTTTTGGTAGCTTTCAGATACATGAACCCTACTAAATCTTTATATTCCTTGATCTTCTCTTCATAGAATTTCTTTTTCTAGTTCTTCTCTTCAAGGGTCTGCTCATGAATTGCTATCTTGTTCTCTAGCTACCTTGACAACTCTTCTTTCTGAGCCACCACCTCCATATATTGCCTTGAGATCTCTTCTTTCTAAGCTACCATCTCCACATAGTCTTTCATAAAAGACCTTATTTCTTCATGAAAATTTGTCAACCAGTCCATGGAGTTTGTATCTAAACTGGTGTTGGCTTGATTTTGAGGATTGTAATGGTGACCCTCATAGGGTGGTTCATAGGAATTCTACAAGGATGTTTGATGTTGGTGTTGGCATTAAACAGAATTGCCACTAGTGACAACACTTATTTGCATTCTGGGTGCAAACCAAGCAGACAGTGTAAACCGAGCAGATAGTGCAAACCGAGAAGATAGTGCAAACCGAGCAGATAGTGCAAACCGAGTAGACAGTGCAAACTGAGCAGACAGTGCAAACCGAGCAGACAGTGCAAACCGAGCAGACAGTGCAAACCGAGCAAGACAATGCAAACCGAGCAAGTTAGTACAAACTGAGCAGGACAGTGTAAACTGAGTAACATCATGTCTACCGAGTCACCAGTATTTACCGAGTTCAAAACCTACCGAGTGATCAGTATGAACCGTGCCTTCACTTCTACCGAGTGCATGACGATGCCGAGTAATGCAGTGGACGCCGAGTATCAAAAAGTCACCGAGTTAGTTTGCAGGAACCGTGTAACCATACTTGGGCCGACTTAGTAGCACTTATGTTTATTTGTCAAGCCAACTTTGTAATTGTAATTGTAATTAATTGTTTAAGACTTGTATATAAACAATGTTGTAAAAATGTCAAGAAGAATGTAAGAAGCATATATGTGAAAAAGAAAGAAAGGCAGAAATAAGCGAATTACAAAGGGCTTCAGCAGTATAAGGAACAACAAAGACAAATTCATCACAGAAGGTGATCAGTACATCAGCGAATCTCAATCAGCAATCTAGTTGCAAAGCAAGAGATCTACTATTTCATCCTAACAGGTGAATCAGTACTAAATCCTTTAACCGGGTAGACTTAACAGTCTTTTGTAAAATCTCTTTACCGAGTGCATACTTCATTGTATGTTTGTAAATCCTTTAACAGGGTGGATTTAGCAATCCTTATTGCTACTAACAGGGCAGATCATCAGAAGTGAT
The DNA here is from genome assembly GCA_027943335.1 of Chamaecyparis obtusa. Lineage (NCBI taxonomy): Eukaryota > Viridiplantae > Streptophyta > Pinopsida > Cupressales > Cupressaceae > Chamaecyparis > Chamaecyparis obtusa. The sequence continues at coordinate 190,336 of BSBK01006866.1, read as the reverse complement.
CAAATTGTAAGCCTTAACCGGCCAACTTTATTCTGCAGTATTAAAGCTTTGTGGGTTTCATCCCCACCCCAGTTTTACTTTCTTTTTGGAAGGTTTCTGGGTAACCAAATCTATGTGTCATTATTGTGAATGCTCTTAAGTTTCATATGCAAAGGTTAAAGTAAATTACATGTTAATACATCTGTAATTGAAAGAAAATTTGGAGTTACTGATTCACCCCTCCCCTCTCAGTAACTCGGTTAATTCCTGAATATTTCCAACAATTGGTATCAGAGCAGCATTGGTTCTCAAGACAAAGCTTAACTAGCTTGAGCAAAGATCCAGGACAATGGAGGTATTCAAACTGAACAAGGTGATTGAAAATGAAAAGCTAGATCTGGAAATGGCCATAGCTAAACTCAAAGAAGCAAAAGAACATCTTTCCCAATCCCTAAGAAGAAGAAAGGAACTTGCAAATCAGATGAATGATCAGAATTACATTGAAGAAAAGATTGAAGATCTTTTTCCCTCAAATAACTCAGATGAAGCAAACAATGCTGTCAAAGAACTCCTAGAAAAGAATGGGTCTCTGCAGGAAGAAGTGAGAAAATTAAAAAGAGAACAAGAGCTACACTCTACAAGATTCTGTGAGATCTTGGAACAAAGAAACAAGTTGAAAGATGAATTAGATGGAAGGAACATTGAAGTCCAAAATAAAACCCTTCAGCTAGAAAACCTAATTGATCAAATCTCTCATACAAATGAGGAAATTCTGAATCTAAGATCAGAAATAGAAAGCACAAGAGAAGAACTAAGATCTGAAAAGGAAATCAATCTAAGATTGGTGGATGACCTAAAAGCTGAAAAACAAATCAATGAAGGAATGCTGAAAAGTCAAGAAGACTTGAATCAGCTATATGAGCGAAATATTCATAGGCAAAAAGGAAAAGCAGGACTTGGATACAAAGGAGAAGGCGAATCCTCTAAGCAAGGTACTCAAAGAAATCAAAAACCTACTTGTAATCACTGTGGTAAAATAGGACATACTTCAAATAAATGTTGGAAAAATGAAAAAGCAAAATTCAATGGAAAATGTTACAGCTGCAATCAACCTGGTCACAAAGCAAATGAATGCAAGGAAAAACCAAGATTCAGAGGTAATTGTCACAAATGCAACAAACAAGGTCACAAGGCATCCGAGTGCAGATCCAAAATATTCAATCCAGCAGAACAAATTATAAAAGCAATGTTTGGATGGGACTACAACACCTAGTGTAGATGTCATTACTATGGAGAATATGGACACATTGGCATGAATTGCATAAAACATCATCTAAGGAAAAGAGATACTACCGTAAGATGCTTCAAATGCACTAAACTCGGTCACATAGCCAGAAACTGCATGAATGCTAGTGAAGTTGAAGATGGAAAGAAGAATGAAGCAACTAAGGTCAGGAAACAGGTGAGACAAAAATGGATTCCTAAATCTACCAAGCAATCCAGTCCAAGTAATGGAATGGATGGCTCTACCGACTCAAACTAAATTTCCAAGAAAGCACTGGAACTGTATTCTCATAGACCAATCTCAAGCAGTTCCAGAACTGAATTAAAAGAAAGATCTAAATCATCATACAAGATGCAGTAAGATCACAGGGAGGTCGGTATCAGTCTTCACCGAGCGAGGTCGGTATCAGTCTTCACCGAGCAAGGTCGGTACCCGTCTTTACCAAGCGAGGTCGGAGCAATATGAATTCTCAAGTTCACCGAGTTGCGAAGTCTTTACCGAGCAATTAATTCTTAGTGGGTGACAGTCTATCGGAATTCATACCCTAATTTGTACTAAGCATTAATGACAGAGTTATAAACAAAAAGCAAGTAATCGAACTCATTCTTCACCGCGAACCTTTAGCACTTTGAGAGCAGAAAATTTCAAGAGCAACCCAGCGATTCAACACTTTTGCGAAAGGAATTTTCTATGAGCTACCATGGCATCATCCAGCACTTCAGCGAAGAAAGGATCTGATATGTTAGTCCAAGGGGAATGGAAAGCACCAGATTTCAAGATCGTGCCCGCAATTGCAGCAGCCCTAGATCCGAACGGAGCTCAATCTCAGATTCCTCCTAAGGTACTACTTATTAACGATATCCGCAATCATTTCAACTGTTCAATTCATGAAATGGGGAACCTAGAATTAGATACTGTGCATGAAGAACTGTGTGTGGATGGTATTTTGAAACCTGAGCACAAACATCTGGAAGATAAAGGTTTAGTTCACATTGCACATCTACCTTGAAACTTTCGAGATAAATGGGTTAGATACATTCTCAGCCGTGTACATGATGGCAAGATTTGGCTTGACCAACCCATAGAGATCACAAAGAAGATGATTCATCAAATCACCGGTCTTCCCATGTTGAACAAAGCAAAAACTACCAAAACCCTAGGTCGGACGGAACTAGAGAAGAAAACCCTAGCCGAGTGGGACGGTAGAGGCATGAAAGTTAGCAGCATTACCGATGCTGAACTAAAGTTTGGTACACACATTATTGCCCATAAGATTTACAGTTCTAGTCGACAGAATAGTGTGTCCTGTGAAGCTATTGACCTAGCATACAAAGTGGTCAAGAATAACTTAACATTTGACCTAACAGACTTATTGTTAAAGTAGTTTAACAAAAACATGGAAAGCATTCAAACTTCCAAAAAAAATCCATGTAAGTTTGGATCCTTATTGGTCTGTTTATTCTTCTATGTTCAGAAATTCTTCCCTTCTAAAGGAAAAGTTGTATGGAGAAAAGATGTGCCAGCCCTTTATGAAATAAATGAATACATCTCAGAAATGGGTGAAAATTTTGAAAGCATCATGGATAATTATTTTGAGTCTTTCAAAGAGAAAATGAATGATAGATTCTGGATTCCACAGAAGTTGGTGGAAGATTACAAGGATGACATTTGTTTTATGGTGGATTGTGATAATGTATATATTCAAGCAGCTAAACCGAGGACTGTATATGTAAAACCTCTTCCTTATGAGGTAAATATTGATGAAACCAAGAATATCATTGAAGCTCTTCTTAATCAGCCTGTCAATCCCAAAGCTCCATATTTTGGAACATATGATGAAGCTAAGGTAAGAATTGAACTAAGCATAAAGCTTCCACAGGTGGTAAACAAAGGAAAGAAGAGGATAGCCAAAATGCAAATGATAACCGAGGACAAAGAAGAAAAAGATGAAGAAGAAGAGGAAAAGGATGAGAAAATAGAGGAACCAAAACCTGCAAAGAAGAAAGGAAAGGTATTCATCACTAAGGCACCTAAGCCTCCCACTGCTGTATTTACAAGGAGAAATGCAAGAGGCAAGGCAAACAAGGCAGACAAGGCAGATAAAGACATAGTATTCAAAAGGCCTCCTCTAAACTTTCAAGAAAAGATCAAACTCTTTAGAGACGGATCAGGATCTGGAGTAAGTAACATAAAATCTTTTAAATATGAAACCAGATCAGAAATAGAACAGAAGGAAATAGAAGATGCTGTTATTGAAAAGATGGGACAGTGGAAATACTCTCCTGAAGAAATAGCCCTACAGGTTCCAGCAGCTCTATTAAATCCAATAAAAATGAGATGGAGCAATGCAAAGCAAACTGTGATAGACATATTTGATCAAACCTTGAGACAGTTAATGCCGAGCTTGAAAAATGATGAAGTAAAGAAGGCATTAAAAGAAAATGAAAGTAAGATGACATTAAAGTTCAATACTTGTTTGATTCTGATCAACAATATTGAATCGGTTGTGAAGGCTGCAAATGCTACATGGAAGAACATATACCACCTTCACCAACTGAGTATTGAAACAGTCATAATAAAAGACATTGAAGATGACAGTGATGAACAAGAAGAAGCCACTGAGGTAGATGATACTGTGAGGATAGCAGCAGAAGTCATTGCATCCCTTCCTACCTCTCCAGTAAAAGTTTCTACATCCAGCCCAGAGACACCTTCAAGCATGGTTGTGACAACTTCAACATTTGTCCAATCATCTATAGCAACAACAGAAGCAACTACCATTTCTTCTACCGAGTTGCAGTCTCCCATTTCATCAAGTTTTCCAGCAGTAAGTTTTCCAGTTTTTGAATCTACAAGTGTAAATATTTTAAACTCTCCAGTAGACAGTGTGCCAGTCTCTATAGCTAGCCCTACTATATGTATTGTCACTACTACTAAAGCATTAAGTACAGATAAGCCTAAGGCTCTACCGAGTATAAAATTTTTGGGTAAGAATATAGTAGAGGATATAGACCTAGATGAAGAGATAGAGATTCCAACATTAGATTTTGCAAATCTATCAGCGGACCAAATGAAAAATATAGGTGAGATTCTCCAAAGGAAAGCAAAACAAAAGAAGCTTAAAGAGGAGAGAGACAAGGAATATCAAATCATCAAGGATGCTAAGGACATTTTGTCTGATGCATTAGGTATTAAAGTAGACTCCTCCCAACATGTTTTGCTACAATTAGCAGAAGCAGTTAATAAATACAATGAGGATTCATCTGGGACAGAAAAGTTAGTTGAAAGAGCCAAGAAGAGATTCAACAATAAAGTGCTTGAGCACATTGCTCAGCACATAGCTATTAACCAAGTAGAATTGTCTTCAGTTTTGTCAAACATTGAATCTATCTATTCGAATGCTACCTCTCTTTTGGCCAGATTGTGCAATATTGCCGAGTTCATAAAGGATGTTAAGGATAAAATGAATAAAATGGATGAGGATATGAAGATTAGCATACAGAAGCTGCAACTTGAACCAAGTTCAAGCTCTGCTCATCACATGAAAATTTCACACCTATCAAATATGCAGTCTGATCTACTGAAAGAAGACACAAGGATCCGGTCCACACTGCTAGACATCCAACACATGATCCTTCCCATCATGAATACAATGTATAAGCACATTGAACATTCCAAAACATTGATTCATGACAATCAGTTCTCTATAGCAGATCACATGATTGAACTCTCTGCAGAAGTCCAAATTGCAATCCAAACATGTAAGATTCTGCAAGAAAGTTAGGACAGAACCTTGGCACTAATAATGAAGGTACATTCTGATTTTCTATCAAATTTTGGATTCTCTCTGTAAATAACTTGTATATACACCTTTGGCATTATCATCAAAAAGAGGGAGATATGTATAGAAGAAGATTTGTATAGAAACAGTTAGCACATTGAAAGGGGGAGACAATGTATAAAGCCCTATAACAAAGACAAATTTTGAAAAATCAAAATAAAACTCAGCATGATTCATGTATATAAGTTTTGGCCAATAAGTGTTTTTGTCACTAATGCCAAAGGGGGAGATTGTTGGCATTAAACAGAATTGCCACTAGTGACAACACTTATTTGCATTCTGGGTGCAAACCGAGCAGACAGTGAAAACCGAGCAGACAGTGCAAACCGAGCAGATAGTGCAAACCGAGCAGACAGTGCCAACCGAGTAGACAGTGCAAACCGAGCAGACAGTGCAAATTGAGCAAGACAATGCAAACCGAGCAAGTTAGTACAAACTGAGCAGGACAGTGTAAACCGAGTAACATCATGTCTACCGAGTCACCAGTATTTACCGAGTTCAAAACCTACCGAGTGATCAGTATGAACCGTGCCTTCACTTCTACCGAGTGCATGACGATGCCGAGTAATGCAGTGGACGCCGAGTATCAGAAAGTCACCGAGTTAGTTTGCAGGAACCGTGTAACCATACTTGGGCCAACTTAGTAGCACTTATGTTTATTTGTCAAGCCGACTTTGTAATTGTAATTGTAATTAATTGTTTAAGACTTGTATATAAACAATGTTGTAAAAATGTCAAGAAGAATGTAAGAAGCATATATGTGAAAAAGAAAGAAAGGCAGAAATAAGCGAATTACAAAGGGCTTCAGCAGTATAAGGAACAACAAAGACAAATTCATCACAGAAGGTGATCAGTACATCAGCGAATCTCAATCAGCAATTCAGTTGCAAAGCAAGAGATCTACTGTTTCATCCTAACAGGTGAATCAGTACTAAATCCTTTAACCGGGTAGACTTAACAGTCTTTTGTAAAATCTCTTTACCGAGTGCATACTTCATTGTATGTTTGTAAATCCTTTAACAGGATGGATTTAGCAATCCTTATTGCTCCTAACAGGGCAGATCATCAGAAGTGATCAAATTGTAAGCCTTAATCGGCCAACTTTATTCTGCAATATTAAAGCTTTGTGGGTTTCATCCCCACCCCAGTTTTACTTTCTTTTTGGAAGGTTTCTGGGTAACCAAATCTATGTGTCATTATTGTGAATGCTCTTAAGTTTCATATGCAAAGGTTAAAGTAAATTACATGTTAATACATCTGTAATTGAAAGAAAATTTGAAGTTACTGATTCACCCCTCCCCTCTCAGTAACTCGGTTAATTCCTGAATATTTCCAATAGTTGGGTGAGAGGGTATGGTGGTGCATGCTGATAATTTGCTATTGGTAGGCCATTTTGGCTACATGAAACTACTTTTCTAGCTTAATATGGCATGAATGATGACACATGGGTAGCTTTCTCATGGTATGAAGCATGATAGGGAAAATATGTATTAGGAAAGGCCATGCTTATTCATTAAATGGGCTAGTAAAGAAGCATATTTTATGAAACTTACCAGAACTTGGACTGCTTAAACTAGTATATTTTAGACAGAGTCATCATGGTGTTTGGAAAAACTACCTCTGAAGGCTGATTGCACTAAGGATCATACCAAAACCTCAGTGAATGATGGGAAACATCATTGTCCCACCGAGCGTGCCAAAAACTATTGTCATTAGGGATTGCACCCAAATAAGCTAAGTATGAACCTAGTGATCCTATGAAACATGGGGCTACTTTCAGGCTATGGGTAACCTATTAGAAACTAGACCTCTAGATTAGGGGCCAACTTCCCCTTGAATTCCCTTAAAACTTGACTAACTTTAGGAGGAAAAGGGAGAGAGAGCACATGAAATTAAATGACTGGAATTGAACTTAGGTGATTCACCAAACTTGGATAGATCCATAAATTGAAAACAAACTCACAATGGAATTCAAACATAACTTGAGCACCACAACTTCTCCCTAATTCTAATATTTCCCTTAGAAACAACAAGGCGCTGGTTGTAAATGAGAAGGGAAAATGAATTCCACAACCCAAATACTTTCAGATGCACACATATTAGTACTTTAGGAAATAAAAAGTGTTTATGAACATCTAAATGAACAATATATCAAGTAAAGGACTAAACTTAATCACAATAACATTGATATAAGACCCACCAAACAACTCAGAAAACTATAGGAACAAGAAGGATAATTGCTATATAATGAATTGAAAGGAGCCAAAGTACAGTTTGCTTCTCTAGAGCTACAAATATTCAAATCTCAAAATGAGATAGAATGAAGAACTCCCTTAATCACCTAAGTGAGAGGTATACAAAAAAAAACCTTAGAATCTGCATTCATGGCCGTAACCTCACTAAAAAATGGAAAAATTCTACATTTAGGGCTCATGAAATATACCTCTCAAATTCGGGTGTCAGATTCTTGGATTTGTAGTGGTAGGTAGCAAGGTGAAATCCTCAAAAAGATAAGTCTTTAAATCTACCCTATCCCCTTTTATCATTCTTGAAAGATATTCTGACAAATGATTTATAGAATATTATTTTGTTAGAATTTACAATAATGATTACACGATTTACATTTTATTTTACTATCTCCTATGTGGATTTTAGTTTAAAATAAATAAGTTCTCAACCCCAAAGGGGAAAACATATTTATTAAACCTTTTTACATTTTAATAAAACCCACCTTCACATAATTATTTTAATATATCTTAGGGATAATATTTAACATTTAATTAAATGAGGTTCTCAACCCAAAAGAGGGGAAAACCCATTTATTAAACATTAACACCAAATTTAAATAAAAAACCCCTTTTGAAGATGAGAAAAAGCCCAAGCATCGGGCACTTCTACTGCTGGAAATTGGAAAGTTGCAGTTTGAACTCGTACTTGGCCCTCACAACCCAATTTGGAAATATGTTTGATATTGCAATCTTGACCATGTTAAGGTTGGTGTTACCATCACTTGCTTCTCATTTCCTTTGCATCTTCAATGGCACATTGTTGTTTGTACTTGGAACTTTACTCTGTATCTTTTTATTTCAAGGGCATTATTTTTTTTATTATAGTATAGCATAGATTGATGCAGGCATAGCTTTTTTACTAGTTATTTCCTTCTTTATGCACAACCCATCCTCAAACTAGGGCATCCTTGCTAAGTTTATTGTCTTGATTTATTGCATCATGGTTTCTACCTATGAATTCATTGTTGGTTACATGCTTAGAGCTTGTGAGAAATGCACCAGGGCATCAATGTATTGTTTGATTAGGGCATCATTGATACCTGGACCGTGAGCTAGCTAGCTAGGGCATCTAGAGTAGTGCTTTCTCTTCTTTGAATCTTGATGACCCGCATGTTCTATGGCATCATTTAATGTTTAATGATGTTATTGATTCTACTGTAATTGATTACCATGATAGCCCCTGAGTTTCTACTGCATTTTACTATTTTGTTCATGACATAGTAGATAGGTGCCATTGAACACTGCTTCATATGTTATTATGCTTTTATTTGATCACTAATTTATGTAGCTTTGAAAGTTCATGAGAATTATGCATTGTTGTTTGTTTGAATGGTGTCCATTGGGCCCATGAGCATTGAAGCATTGCATCATTTCTTTGAATACACTTGATGTTATAGCATCATTGACACTTTGTTTTCATGGCACCGTATCTTTGGATGTCATTGATATTTGATTTAGCATTGTATTTCTCTTTGCATCTTGGTGACCCGCGAGCTAGAGATCTAGGGGATGATGCTTATGTGTTTGAGGTCACTTCATATTGAATACCTACTATTGTTATTTGATGGCACCAGACAATTTTCTATTACTATACTCATCATACATTATGATGGAAATCTTCTATGGCCCCCAAGCTTGGGATTTCTAATTTATTATGCTTGCTTCCATTGATGATTGTATGCCTTGAATCCTTGGCCTCATCCTCCTTCAATACGCAATCTTTGTGATATCATTACTATCATTGATCATTGTTTTGAATACATGCACCACTGATTCATTCATGCTATAAGATGTCATTGTTTACTGGTTCCATGTTGTACCCTCTAACTTGACTATATATTTTCTTAATACTTCTCCATCATTTGATTGTCATGCCACTCTTAAGAGGCATCATGCCATTATTATATCAATTATATCCTCCTTTACTTAGCTCTAAATGCATATTTAAATTCTTTCCATGTCATTAATATGTGATAGAACTCAATGCAGATTTGTACCTCTTGCTCCATGATTTACTCATTGCATGAAATAGGCCCCTTTGCATTTGTGCACCATGCTATGATGTGATGATTTCCACTTGAAATCCATTATGCACTACTCCTCAAATATGCAGATTTGGTTATTTTCTCCTCTGATTTAATGATGATAGTGCCCTTTATATTTCTTACTCATGCTTTATCATGACAACCTTATAATGATGGACATGGTGGATGGATGTTGTTGGTGCATCATGATGCCACAACAACACCAGATGAAATAAATTTTTTTTGTGTTTCTATTGCATTATTTGAATGATTTAGACACAATAGTGATTCATTAGGTGTTCATGTATCCATTTACTTCCCCTTCTAGTGTCGATCTCTTTTTTGCATTTCCATGCTTTCTGTCTCATTGCTCTATTTTCATGATCTGAATGCCCCATTGATACTAGTTCTTTTGATATCTTCTCTCACCACTTCTGGATCAGTGATGGTGATCATGGGTGCTCTTGGCCTATGATGTGGTTTCTATCAAGGAAATTTTATATTTTTCTTGATAGTGCCCACATCATAGGGAAACATCATTCATTCAGGTTCCAACACCTTAATACTATTGTTGTCTAGACGATAGTTGTACTTTAAGGATGTTCCTTTTATGGTTAGGCTATCCTCTTAGTACCACTACTATTTGGGTGATAGCATGTTACAGTGTCAAACGTTCTTCTGTATCTACACATGGAACAAACAATTTAGTGAAAACATGGTATCTCTTCCTTTCCTGCAACATTCCTCTAAGTGCACATGTCCTGTAGCATGGTTTTTCTTCTTTCAGAAGTGTATATCTTGATTATGCTCATGCATAATTGTAGATGAGGATCATTAATAGGATAACATTCATTTCTTATAATTTTTGGATCTAACCCCCATCTCTCTTTTCTTTCTAGGTTCTGGATCGTGCAGGAGCACACTGGATTCATACCTGGGTTAAAACTTCATCACTTTAGCCAATGTCTGGTACCCTTATTATTCATGTTCATCCTCTTGTGTATGCCCATAATCTTTCATATTCTTCTGAAAGTTGGCTATGCTCACAGCCTGTGTGGGCCCAGATGATTTTATCGTTCAGTTCCTCTCTTTGTATAGTCCATACAAGATATTAACATGTAATATTTAGATGCAGAAATATCTTTTCATTTACATGTACCCTGTTCATGAAATGAATGCAAATCTAAAAAAGATCATCTAATAGTGTTGCAAACTAGGGTACTATAGTCACTCATCTAGTAATTAGGTTACCAACTTGGAATGGGCATGGAAAGATGGTAACATCTACCAAAGTAGAAAATATGATCACCACAATCAATGCAGACCAATAGCATGGTCATCACAAGATCAAAGAACACCAACAAGAAGCATGAATACCATCCAGAACCTTTGCATCATCTTCAATACAAAATCCAAACTCATATTTATCTTTGATAAATAATATTTATCTTTTATAAATAATATTTATCTTTGATAAATAAGAACACCAAAATACCACACTCAGTTATAACAAAAGATATCTTATTTTAATTTGAATCATGAACAATAATAGCATTGAACACAATGATAAGGCACCATGTAACCACCAACTTCACAACATCTGAAACACCAAATCCAAGTCATACCAAACCAAATATTCATCCACTATTCATAGGAATGCGGTGACACCAACAACCAACAAATCAATTGTGTAGATACACATTACTATATATCCACCCGATCTGACACCAACAACCAACAAATCAATTGTGTAGATACACATTACTATATATCCACCCGATCACTCTAAATATCTGACTTCAACACAATCTCTCTCAAGCATAATTACCTCTAATTTTCACATAATCCCCCCCCCTTTGACATCAATGGAAAAGGACCAAAGATATCAAGAATTCCAAACCAAGAAATAGCCATAAGACTTCTCCCCCTAAGGAGTAGTCCCCAAACTCATCAATCCAAAAAATAATGTTCTAATAGATTCTTTAGACTGATGCAATAAACAACATCTTTAGTTTTGATCAGAAGGGGCTATCACCCAAAGCTTCTGCCTAAGATACTTAAATATATCCTTTGGAAAAGGTTTTGTAAAGATATCATAAATTTTTTCCTTAGTAGAAAAAAATTCCAACTTCCCTTCCTTTTTACTAACTTTAACCCTCAAGACATTTGTCTTAATAGAAATATACTTTGACTTTGAATGTAATATAGGATTCTTTGAGATATTTATAGCACTAGATTTATCATAGTTAATAACAATAGGTTCATCAATTTTTATCCTTATATCCCTTAGTATTTTCTTTGTCCAGATAGCTTGATTATAGTTTATTGCAACCTCAACAATAGATCGAGAAATACAATCCTACTTCCTACTAGTCCAAGAAACTATTCTCTTACCCAAAAGGAATGCACCTCCACTAGTGATTTTTCTATCATTCACATTACATATCCAACCAACATCATTATATGCACATAGAGTAAAGTATTCATCTTTTCCATACCATAATCCATAATCAATTGTACCCTTCAAATACCTCAAAATGCTCTTGACAATAACCATATAGGATTCCTTCAGTTCAACTTGAGATGTTGCAGCAATTCCAATGATATTTGATATGTCGAGTCCAAAATGAGTTATATATTAAAATCCACCAATCATAGATATGTATAGTGTCTAATTAACACAATAAGAATCATCATCCTTAGTTAAGTTGCAAGCAGTAACCATAGGAGTTCCTAGCATTTTTGAATCTTCCATACTAAATTTCTTCAACAATTCTAGGACATACTTATACTGTGAAATAAAGATTCCTTTTCCCAGTTGTGTAATTTTTAACCCATGAAATAATTTCATTTCACCTATCATAGACATCTCAAATCATTTTTGCATTTCATCACTAAAAACTCTAATCAACTCATCATTATCACCAAAAATGATATCATCAATAAAAACTTCAGCAATCAAGACATTATCATCAATTATTCTGAAATATAAGTTACTATTTGCAGTACCCTTTTCAAATCCAATTCTTGTCAAATACCTATCCAATCTAGTATACCAGGCTCTAGGAGCTTTCTTTAATCCATGCATTTCTTTTTTTAATTTACATACCATATCTCCTTCCTCAATTAGAGTAAAACTATTAGGATACTTAATATAACCATATTCTTCTAGTTCACCATTTAAGAATACACACTTAACATCCATCCGATAAAGTTTAAATTTTCTATAAGCTGCATGTACAATAAGTAATCTAACAACTTCAAGTCTAGCTACATGAGAAAAGGTCTTTTTAAGTTCAATACCTTTCATTTGTGAACATCCTTTTCATACCAATCTTTCTTTGTTTTGAACCACTTTACCATCTTCATTCAGCTTGTTTCTGAATACCCATTTAGTATCAATCACATTTTTGTCAATAGGTTTGGGAACAAGAACCCAAGTCTTTATTCTTTTCAAAAATTTCAAGTTCCTCTCTCGTTACTCTCATCCATATCTCATCACTAAATTATTCTTTAATATCTTTAGGCTCAAATTTAGATAGAAAACATGTTTCATCCCTAGAAATTCTTCCTTTGTTCTAAACACCTCTATTTTTATTACCAATAATAAAATCTTTAGAATGATTAATCCTTACATACCATGGAACTTTTGGTGTAGGTTGTGTGGCATATTCTTTGGTGTTGATATCCACTTCATTTTCCTTAGGTTCTTTATGTTCTTACAATGTATTCTAATTCTTTTTTTGCACTTCCATAACCTAATTATCTTCTTCAGTTATGTTGTACTTGCAAGTTCTTTCTGATCTTTCCATACTCTCATCAACTCTCACATTTTCACTTTCAACAATATTTCTTAGTCTATAGTTATAACATTTATATGCTTTTCTCTTTGTAGAATATCCAAGAAATATTCCTTCATCACTTCTGGGATGAAAATTTATGATATCCTCATCTCTCTTAATGTAGCATTTAATTCATGTAGACACCTAAATTTGATTAATGATTTTAATTAAATTTAGTCATCTTACTCACTTTATTAATTAAATAATTATGCATTATTTAATGGATTAATCTCGCCTTCTAGCTAAATTAATTTAATTAATTAGCTATAGTATAATTAATCTAATGGAAACCCATAACCACTTAATTAATTAAATCCCCTTCCTCTATTAATTTAAATAATACCTTTATCTATTTAAATTGATTCATAAATCCATTTCCTCCCATTTATGATTAAATGAGCCTTATTTAATCTATTTGAGCACATGGCTCCTAACTTTATCCCTTAACCTTACCCCATCAAACCACGTAACCCATAGTTATAACTTAGCCTAACTCATCACATACTAATCCCCTCTTAAGTGGATTAATCATAATTAACTAGATAAATAACCCTCAACTTGATCTCTCTCCTCCCATCACATCCTCCTAATTCTCCCACTCGCCCTCTAATCCAAGCCTAATCACTCTCTAATCATTTGGACAATCCTAATCAAATGGATTAGAAAACCCAAGTCAACTCTCTTGTGATATCAATCCCCATCCCCAACCACATGTGTCTCTTACACACTTGTCCCCTCTAAAAGAATTTTTAATTCCTTCCTCAAATCTTCCCAAGATTCTTCACATTCTCCAAATCCTTTTCAAACTCCTCAAAATGGCCACATTCCCTAATCCTACTCCAACCCCCAATGTCTTCTCAAATCCTCTCTCATTGTGACACTTGTCACAATGCTATGAATTTGATAAAGAACAATCTATGTGTCCTCTTTTGGATGCATCTCAACCCTTCCCCATCTTTCGATCTTAATTGTCCATTCAACCCTCCTCTTGCCTATAAATTGAACCCTTTACCTTCACAAATTATCCACCATTCAATTATTGTTATAATATATTTTCAAATAGCAAAAACACTAATCTTAACCTTATAGTGCCAAAATTTCCACTAACCCATTGAAGCTTGAGCACACTTTGAGCACAAATTCCTCTTCTTGGACAAATCCAAACTAAATTTGGAGCTATTGGAGAGTGAGGTTTGCATTCTTTTTTATTAATTTTCTTGCATTTGTAGTGTCTTCTCATGGATGTTTTTTCTTTTTTGTCAATTTTTTAACTTACCTTTATATTCCTAACACTACATTTTATTACATACATTTTGGCACACCTGGTGGGAGCCACTTCAACGGTCATTCCTTTCTATTTTCCATCTATTTTTACTTGCAAAACTAACCCAAAACTTCTTTTTTTTGAGTGCATTGCAAGGTGTTTATAAGTTTTCTTAGGTTTGGAGAAGGAAGAAGAAACATTTTCCACATCATTCCTATCCTCAAAATCTGCACAACAACCAAAAAATCAAATAGCGGGATCATGGAAATAGTTGACAAGATTGAAGGAAGATCAGGAAGGATCGTGTTCCCAAAGAATTATCCCTTCTATCTTATCCCTTTATATTCTTTATGTTTTCCCACTTCTGATAGTCAGCAAGACTGAGGGTAGACCTTGTGGGATCATGGTTTGACCCCATGGGATTGTGACTTGTAAGCCTTTCGACATTTTAAAAATTTAGACAAAATCTCAAAAAAAGTGCACTAAGGTTTTTGTATTGTTAACCTCTATAGAATTGTACGTTGACTACGTAGGATCATGGCCATAGGTATAGAATTTAATTTTCATATAGTCAATTCTATGTTTTTTTTTTACATTTTCTAACAAGCAAGCATGATCACAAGTACAGACTACGAGATCGCTATTCAAACTATTACCATATTCTAGGTATAGTTGGAAATAACGCAAATTCATCTTTTAAAAATATAATGAATAGGCATTTGGTTTAGTGCTTAAAAATTAACACAATGGTTATGTGCAATATCATGAGGGGCCAAACTATGCCCTTAAGTGGCAATGAAAAATCAGCAAATCAGGGTTAGTCAACTTGACGTGAAAATTTCAACTAGCTATCAACCTAATATCAAAAAGTTGTAACAATAGAATCTGTAGAAAATAGAATGTAGTTTCTAAAATACTAGGCCTTTTTTGAAAAAAAGTTAGTATGATTGGTGAAAAGTATACATTTCAATGCAGCAGTACAAAAATTTCTAGGAAAAAATAAGTAGGTGTATGTCTGACCACCTTAATCATAATCAAATGATAATATTTTATTATAAGAATTTATATATAAGTAGTAGACTCATGCCTAGATATGACACATATTTTTTTTAAATATTATTCCAAAAAAATAATTAATTATGAATTTTTTGCTACAACATTTTCAGAATAAAAAAACTCCCGTGTCTGACCACCCTAACTCATTCAAAACTTTACCATTTTTTTTTAAAAATTCCTTATAGTAGGCGAAGCATAGAATGTGAAGCATTTTTTGGATTTCAAAAATGTTATACATCTAAAATTTATAGTCATTTTTCAATCAGTATATAAATAAGCACTTTAGAGGTAACTCAATTAGAAAATAACTAATAATTACTTACCGAATTCAAAATTTGACAGTAATTATATCAATAGAAAGCTGATAATCTCCTTAAGATACCCTTTTCATTTCATCAAATTTGGGTGAAAAAATAGTCGTCAGCTACATGGTCGAAGTCTGGAACTCAGAGAAACATGGGAAACACTTATTTTTGACACATTTCAATAGTTGACCATGTAGGTTTGGTGCACAAAGCAATACCGAGCCTAATCGGGTACCCGATATTTTTGGGTATCCAAAAATTCTGGCAGAATTTTGATTTTTCACTTTTCCCTCCCCTTTCTCCATCCTTCATATGATATATTATATATCAAAAACTATATATTAGATATATAATAGATTATATATTATATATATTAAATATTACATAATATCAATTCTATATTAAATATTATATAATATACAGTTTACATTCAGTATTATTTAATATATATTAATATTAAATGTTACATTATATATCATATATTATATATTATTTTATATGTATAATATATTAATATGTATTTTACAACTATGTACAAAAGGTTGGAAGATTGCAGAAAAATCATGGATGGCCATTGAAAGAAGAAAAGGAAATCAATTAGACATTTAAAAATTTCATGGGAGGCCATTGAGGAAGAGAGAGAGAGAGAGAGAGAGAGAGAGAGAGGAGGCCATTGAGGAAGAGAGAGAGAGAGAGAGAGAAAGAGAGAGAGAGAGAGAAGGGGATAGGGAGAGAGTAGTATAGAGAGAGAAGGGGAAGGGGAGAGAGTAGGAGAGATAGATAGAAGGGGAAGGGGTGAGAGTAGGAGAGAGAGAGAGAAGGGGAAGGAGAGAGAGTAGGAGAGAGAAGGGGAAGGGGAGAGAGTAGGAGAGAGAGAGAGAAGGGGAAGGGGACAGAGTAGGATAGAGAGAGAAGGGGAAAAGGGGAGAGAGAGAGAGAGAGAGAGAGAGAGAGAGAGAGAGAGAGAGAGAGAGAGGAATGGGAAGGGGACAGAGTAGGAGAGAGAGAGAAGGGGAAGGATAACCAATTCATTATACTATTAATAAGGAGCAAGGAAAACTTAAATAATATCACAGCAAGCATTATAAATCTAAATTCTAATTAGGAGTTTTAAGAAAAGTGAGTAAGGTCCTGGATAGGGACATTACAGATCCACACATTGTTCAGTAGATACCTCCAATAACCCACATACATGAGAGTAGGTTTGAAGTAAGACTAAGATTGTTTATTGGTTCAAAAATATTACTATGATGTACTTTTGATTAACATCCAATGATTGAATGTGATATTCACAAATTTGATTATATTACCGCTGGTTCTATTTCAAATTTTGGAAAAAATGGATATTTGACATATGTTCATAAATTTTAGTCAACACCTTTTTAAAATAACACATCACTTTATTTTTACACATTGAGAATATCATGAATAGGAATTGAACTGAAATTGACATAGGTCATAGGAAATAAATGCCCTAGCTATTTGTTGTCTTCTACATTTTGAGTTTCTTATTACAATTAGGAGAAGAATATTACTATCCAAATGGTTTTGGACAGTAACATTTGTTCTTCCTCTTCACAAATATTTCTTCCCTAATCTTGCTACCTATTACTACCAACAAAGTGAATCTAGGCATTTCTGCCATGTAATGGGAGAAAAATGGTTTCCTAATTGATATGTGTCTAAATGATACATGCAAGAACCTTTTCTTTGATATTGCTCACTAACCCTTTACAATAGAAAATGTTTACAAAAACTGGCATGTACTTGCTTGAGGACATTATATATTACAAAAATCCCGCACATAAGAAGCTAGAAAGCCACTCAAAAAGTAGTAACTGATAGCAAGTGGGATAATGTAGATGCTTTAATAAATCATTATCTTCTTTACTCAAGCAACATCTGGTTCATCTGCTCGACTGGGGCATGTTTGGGAATAGACAGTCTCCATTTAAACTCAAGTCTCTGGAAGCAGTTATATTTGTTAGTGGAGGAGATACACCCATTGGATCTACAATAACTTTATGCTCATTGGAATTTCCATTTCTCTTCAATTGGGATACTCTTTCCAAAATTTCATCTACCCTTTTACCAATTTGGGAAATCAATGGGTCTATTTGTGGACCCCCAAGGAGTTGGTCACCTAAATGAGAACCTTGAGATGAATCGGGAACTTCTCTACGAAAGAGATTAGTACCTTGAGAAGCTCTCCACTTGGTAGCTGAATTAAAATCTTGGACCATAGATGGCTGCCGTTTGGTGTAAAATGAGGAGTGAGACTACCTTCCCAAAGGTGGCAATGAACTTACATTTGAGGGATAATGCCCAACATGAGTAACCTGGTTTCCCAAGTCCCGTAAATGCAAGGCCATTGATGAATAGGCATTTCTAATAGAAATATTTGTGGTGCTAGAATGAAGTGCATGACCAAATTCTTTTCCTGCTAATGAACCAATTTGAGGCTTCATTTCACATTGCTCTATGGATAATTCCACAGCACTTGTTACTTCTCTATCTGAATTTTTTGTGTCAGTGTACATGTGACTAAAAAGCTTCTGTCACTACTTGAGATACTAGTAGATGGTGAGTACTCATCATCATCATCATCTGACATAGGCTCACACGCATATCTTACTCCTCTCCTTTTCTGTTTTCCCCTTCCTAGCTCTTCCTCCTTATCTGTAACTTCTATCATGGGTCCAAGAAGCTCTTCCCACTCTTTCCCATTAATATGCAAATATTTTTGTCCATAATAGTATTTTTTGCATTTATTATGATATTGATCTAATTTGATGTACCTTCACTATTTGATCTATACTTCCCTTTCATTTCACTTTCTTTGCTCATTTTGCACGTCATAGACCAGGATTTGATAGCAGGTATGACCTTGCTACTGCAGGTGTTAATGATAAATTTTACCTTTTAGCTATTAATTTTTCATCATTTTCCTTGTATGATGCTTTTGTATATGAATTGTGGATATTCTCTGGGAAAATTTTCATTTTTTCCTATAAGATACCTTCAAGTATACAAATTTAGGAGAATCTCTGTTAAATAGTAGGTAAGGATGGCTAAGCTGAGTCCCCCTAGGAAGTCCCCATGACCCCTATGGACATTTTATAACCCTAAAGTGTGTCCTAAGGGGTCCTATGACCCCTTCAGACACACTTGAGCATTCAAATGTGTCAAAAGGGGTCATGGGGACTTCCTAGGGGTCCTAGTATGCCTTATCATGTGTTTGGACCCCTAGGATGTCCTCATGACCCCTATGGACACATTGGAATGCTTAAGTATGTCTTAAGTGGTCCTATAACCCCTTCGGACACCTTGAGCATTAAAATGTGTCAAAAGGAGTCATGGGGAGTTCCTAGGGGTCCTAGTACACCTTATCACATGTTAGGACCCCTAGGAAGTTCCCATGACCCCTATGGACACATTGTAACCTTCAAGTGTGTCTTAAGGGGTCCTACGACCCCTTCAGACACACTTGAGCATTAAAATGTGTCAATAGCGGTCACGGGGACTTCCTAGGGGTCCTAGTATGCCTTATCATGCATTAGGACCCCTAGGAAGTCCCCATGACCTCTATGGACACATTGGAACCCTTGAGTGTGTCCTAAGGGATCTTATGACCCCTTCAGATGCACTTGAGTGTTCAAATGTGTCAAAATGGGTCATGGGGACTTCCTAGGGGTCCTAGTATGCCTTATCACACGTTAGGACCCCTAGGAAGTCCTCATGACCCCTATGGACACATTGGAATTCTCAAGTGTGTCTTAAGGGGTCCTATGTGTTAGTTCATGGATAGGATTTTACACTCCATGAGAGACCAATATGCCTATGACTGATATTAAGGATGGGTTAGTTCCAAATGTGAGAAATCTATAGGTAACTGGACCAACTATAGGGACAAGACTGCCCTCTTCACTTCTGGCTCTGCAAAACCAAGGTGGGTACACCTGATCCAATAGACTTAACTTTGTTCCTTATTCAATACTAGATCTTACACCAGATAATAGTGAGAAAGTACTAAGTAACAACCTATTACTCATTGACTCTCCATCACTAGGTAGAACAACTTAAAATGTAAATAAAAGTAAAATAACTGGTAATGATTTAATATTTCAGGATTACTAGATTCAAATCATTCCTCACAAGGCAAAGATAGGATAATATAGATCAATGCCCTATCCATTGGGAAAAGTATCAGAAAGACAAAATGAATACAAAGATACTTGGATAATATTAGGCCTCTAAACATAAATACAAATACCCCAAACCTTTGCTACTTATAGAAAATCCTTGAATAAATTCAGTAAACATATATCCCACTTAGAGCAGTATTTAATCCAATCCTAGATTAGAACTCAAAGCTAGACACATATATATAAATCCCAGAAAGACTTAAAGATCTACAGAATAAACTCAAAGGAGAGACAAAGATTTAAGATTTTGTATTAAGTATAACCTTGAACGTTGTATACATCATATTCTGGATAATGAGCTTGCAAAATAGCAGCAACGACCTATACTTCTTCTCTATTTCTTTGATAATAATGATAAGAATTACAATCCTCGACTGAGGTTTAGGGTTTCAAAATTTCTATCCTTTTTCTCCTAGACTCTCAATGCCTAGAATGATCATGGAAAATCCTTTATATACAAGGGAAATGCAACAAGCTACTGATCATTCTAGGGTTACAAAATTTGACCTAAAAACCTTTTCAACAACCTCAAAAATTTACAATAAATACATTGATGAAATAGATGGGATATTCATAGATGAGCCACCTTTCTTTTTGTCTTCAATGTTGTCCTTGGTTTTCTTCAACAAATTTGATTTGTAATATCTCACTGCCCATCCTGTAATAAATGTCTTCATATATCTTACCAACTTTTATATGACTCAAAAACATCTATCTTTATTCTCTCTAGGAGGCTGGTGGAGTATTGACCTTTTGAACATGAGGTATGTACTGATACCTCCACCTATCATATACTTCTTCACTTGGGAACTCAAAATTGGAAAACTCAGCCTTTTTCTTTGATAATTGTTCCCACTCATTTTCAATTTGAGTAACCTTATGCTGAATATTGTCAAACATTGATTTAACATTTATCAACAACTTGATAACACTACTAATAGAAAAAGTGCCACTTAGGACACCAGTCACCCTTTCTGACAAAAGTGCATCCATGTCTTCTCTCCATTGATGTGCTTCTTTAAATTTTCCTTTATCTGTGAAAATGGTAGGAACTAGTTCATAGTTTGAAAGCATCAATTTAGCTTTCAAAATGCTTGATTTTTTGATAAAACTATCCAAAATGATCCCATACTGTACCATTTTCTTGACAAATTGATGTACTAGTTTGATCAATGGATCAGGATCTTTCTGTCCCTTTGACAACATACAAAATAACTTTACATTAGGAGACCTTTCAATCCACTTCTTCAAAATTGGTGACATCTCTGTCTTCTCCTTATTCAAAGTTTCAAGTAATGAATATAACTTACTGGCATGACTATGGAGAATAGAGGGCTTTAAATCAATAACAAACTACATGATTGCATCTGTTATCTTTTCCTCATACTTTTGGTTTACTAAAGCTATGGCCTTTATATTTTCATCTTTTTCTCTTTCAAGTTGCACTCTTATCTCCCTCAACTTATTTGTTTCTTTTGTTAGTCTTTGCTTCTCCCAGATAACTCTTGCATCCAAATTTGTCTCGGGGTAGGGGGATGGTGGTAGCTCAATTATTGGGCTTGAAGATGAAGCCACTGTAGGCTTATCAGAAATCACCAACTGAGGAGACCTATGATCTAAGGGCCCTAACAATTGTGCAATCAATTTTTCCTTCTGAATTAGCTCAACTTTGAGCTCATTGTAAGATTTAAGGACCATTTCAAATTTGAGCCTAAGCTCTTCTTTCTCTCTGGCATCCTTCTCTACCACTTTGGCATTGAATTTAGCAGTCTCCAAAATCAAATTCAATGCCTCTACACCAGATATCTCTCCTACTCTTTGCACTAATAAACTACCTGTATACCCTGTAGAGAGAGCTTCTTTTCTTCCTCTATCTTCTTCCCTCTTTAAGGACCACATTACCAAGGCTGCATGATCATCAGAAAAGACAGTTC
Source organism: Chamaecyparis obtusa (assembly GCA_027943335.1). NCBI lineage: Eukaryota > Viridiplantae > Streptophyta > Pinopsida > Cupressales > Cupressaceae > Chamaecyparis > Chamaecyparis obtusa. Next base: position 168,313 of record BSBK01006866.1, on the reverse strand, counting down.
CCCTAGTAGCCTGTTTGGCCTACTCTGCTGTAGCAAGAGTTTTTACCTTACTCTTTCTGATCTGGTCAAAGATAATTACATCAGCAATGTCCCACTTTGGTAGAATCAGCAGCCCTATAGTATGAACCATGGCCCTTCCTTCTTTAGGAGTAATCTTTTCAAACTATTTAGCCATCTCTGCCTTGGTTTCATTTTCAATTTCCACTACGTCTTTATTAGGATGCTCCTCCTTTTTCTTTTCACAAATCTCCTTGTATTGGTTTATTTTCATTCTCCATAGGAATTTGGAAAATGCCCTAGTTTTAACAAACTTATCATCAGCAAGGAAAGAATCACTATCTTGCTTCAAGACAGGGTCCAATTGTTTACCCTCAAATTCATTAGCAGTAAGGTCCATGGCCACCTCTTTAGGTGCCTCAGGCATCCCTTCTCGCAATTCATCATTGGAAACCAAGATGTCTCCCTCATTCATCATTTTTATCAATTTCTCTACTACACCATGTTCATCTAACTGGATGGGGGACTGAGAAGGGGAATAAGCCTCCTCCCCTGGCCTTACTTCTTGTTGTTTCTACCTCTTAGGAGAGGGTTCCTACATTGTTGGATCATCCATGGGCCTTTTCCGTCTAGAAGTAGAGGGAACATCTTCACCCCTTTGTTGTGGTGGTACAAGGACACTATAACCACTCCTCCTCTACACTGTGTAAACTCCCTTTGGAGTCAACTTCATATATCTAGGCTGCCTCAAAATTTGTTTAGCCAATTTAGGGTCTATCCTACTTATTGTAGTCTTCTTCTCATTTATAGCATGCATGATGCATTCAAAATGCTCTACAAGGGAATCCACTTTTCTAGCCCATGGTTCAAAACCTTTCAATGGGTCATAGGCCTTATCAAAATTTCTTATAAAGTCTACAGTCTTCTTGTAGAAAACCCATTTTTCTTTCTTAACCTCTTGAGTTTGAAGGTCAAACTCATTTCTCACTATGTCCTCAGGGAAGTTGAACTGATGCTCTATAAGAGCACACCTAATCTTATCTCTGAACATTCCTGAAAGAAAACCCTCTATGTCTGCACACCTCACCACTGCTTTGGACATTTTGTAGGGCTGCAAGACCTTATTTAAATGCACCCATCCTCCTTTAGTAATCACATATTGGTGTGCAATAGTTATGTCTAGGAAGAAAGTTCCCCTTCCCTTACCGGTGAGAGTAGACTCTTGCAAGTCACCAATTTGTCTCAAAATCTCTACATATCCCAACTTTAATGGGACTTGATAAGGTAAAATATAAGGTGCTACCTTGCAATCGTACATTCTGAAAACCGTGGAAACTGGATATAAAATTATATCCCCAAAATTATGGACTATGGTGATGTCTTGGAAATATTCCTTTGGTCTAATTAGTCTCAATAGCTCCCTTGGGATTCTAGGATTATCAAAGAATAACAAAGTTCTAAGTCTGGAAGCAAAATCCCTATCAAAAGCAATATAGCTGGCATCCATCCTGTCCCATGATAGAGTTGTGGTCCACAGCTGGACCAGGAGGGTTTCTCCATTTCTCTCTTTCATAATATTTATTGTTGAGCTGAAGAGCTACTCACCTTTGTATAGGAACATGTGCATAAGCATAGAATACCACCCAAAAGGCCTACTAACCTTCATGTCCATGATTCCCTGTAATCCCTCATGGATCAAATCAGCAAGATGAGATGCAAAATAAAAAATTAGTGCTAACTGGGGGTACAATGTTTGTACCATCATGAACATGTATGGGATTGGCATATGAGTTGCTTCATCATGCCCTAGAATTAGAGTAATAGCCTTATAAAATTGTTGTGCTCTTTTACTAAACAAATCTAGCTTGAAAGGCTCTGGGGTGCTTGCACTTATAACACACATTGATCCAATTTGATCAATGAAATCCCTTAGAGGCCCTACTCTCAAAATATCCTTATGTACCTCATATATCTCTATAAACTCTTTAAAATATATCTTGTCCAACCCAACAGAAGGGTCATTCAATGAAAAAACCTCCCTAATCTCATCCTCTGTAATGCTAATTAGGTTCTTTCCATTGACATCCTTGACACACCTTGTCACAGGATCATAGCACTTGGTAATTTGAATCAATAACTCAGCATCCATGAAAACACCAGGGCATATTAACCTCCCAACATCAAACTACCAAATGTTACTAAGGGGGGCACAAGAATTTCTTTGTGAATAAGTTGCTTTGAATAAAATAAGACCATTATGCTTCTCTCCCACTCTGGCATCTCTCATCTAGCTACCTCTGTCATGGAGTGCCTCAGCCATAGAATCCCTAGGGTTTATTGGGACAAGATATTTCATCCTTGCTACCCCATTATCGGAATGGGGGAGTAATTGCATCAGATCTTTAAAAACCCCTCTCTTGCTATACTCCATCTAACTAGAAAAATTCCTCTTTGGTGGCATCTTAAAACTAGGGCTTTATAAAAAAAAAATGAATTCTCAAGAAAACCCTAAAAATTATCAACACAAAATCCTTCACAAATTCTTCACAGACATGAAGCAATTCTTTAAAATTAGAAAAATAGACCTACCAGGCACTTGCAAATTCTTCGCTTGAAATCACCCAGAGAGAGAAAACAAATTCGCTAGAGAGCTTATGAAAATGGTAAAGAGAAACAACAGTTGAATTATGATGTATAGTGTCACCAACTGCTTATAGTCCATCCGCATGTAGCTCAATAAATCTGCCATTATTGCAAGATTGGTGGCCTCAGTATTCACAGGATGTGAAAAATGTCACTGAGAAAAAAATTAAATTATGACCATTGATATATCTCCATTTCGGCTCATTAGATGGTTGGCATGTCAAACAACAAAGCCCTCTTTACTTTTTCATAAGCTAATTCTCAACCAATGAGAACATTTCAAAATCACCATGTGAAGAAATGAACAACTTAACTTTACTCTGCGCAGAGTGGGTAGGTGTCACCTCGTCGCTAAAGTGCTAACCAAAAACTGTCAAGAAAACCATCTCAAGATATAACGACAACCATTGATGCACTTTGATCGGACAATCACCACATTTTAATAAAACTTCAGCCCCACAATTCACTTTAAAAAACCTTCAACAAATCAGGAAGCACCAAGTCAGACATGTCAGCAGGCAGAAAACCTCACCTCATCCCTGGTGTTAGACACACTGGCAACCCTAACATGTCACCAATACCTTCAGCCAATTAGAAATGACCATATCATCAAAAATTTTTGACATAGAGGACCCATCGAACGATCCTCCTCTTTAGACAAGATCAATGGTTGTCGCCATACTGCTGACCTTAAAGAGCATGCATCTTACGCTCTTATCTCAATGGTATAACGACAACTATGAGATCTTGTGGTACGTTAACTGTCTAAAAACATAGGCCCCACTATGAACATCACAAATCCATCACAAATCATAAACTGCCATGTCGCAGAGAACCGACAAGTGGAACCTCTCTCATCTTCATTCATAGTTTGGAAAAATCCTGACAACCACCACATCAAAACTCCTAGCAACCAATAAGAAACTGACATATCAACATGACCTGACAGTATCAGGACCCACTGTATACTTTATTCCTTAGAGGTTATCTAACGGTCATCGCTATACTATGATGATTAAATGGCTATCATCTTGGTCCAATGGTATAATGAAAGTCGTAGGATATATTCATTCTTTAGATGTCAGTCGACCATGTTATCAGATGGGCCCACCTAGACAGGTGGTGCATTTTTGCTAAAGCGCATGTTAGGGATTCTAACAATCGAGGGTCTTGTGGTGCAACAACAACCACATATTTGAAAAGGTTAATACTTCAAAAAAATTAATCAAAAAATTAGGCTTTGAAAGGTATAATTAATTAAAAGGGGATCCCGCTTCCAAAACCTAACCGCACAACAAATAAAGCAATGAATAAAAGGGGTGACAAAAAGACACATGCTTTATTAGGGACACACTTGAGGGTTCCAATGTGTTGAAAGGGGTCATGGGGACTTCCTAGGGGCCCTAGTATGTCTTATCACATGTTACAACCCCTAGGAAATCCCCATGACCCATTTTGACACATTAGAATGCTTAAGTGTGTCCTAAGGGGTCCTACGACCCTTTCAAACATAATTCAAGGTTCAAATGTGTCAAAAGGGGTCATGGGGAGTTCCTAGGGGTCCTAGTATGTCTTATCACATGTTAGGAACAATAGGAAGTCATCATGACCCCTATGGACACATTGGAATGCTCAAGTGTGTCTTAAGGGGTCCTACGACCCTTCAGACACACTTGAGCATTCAAATGTGTCAAAAGGGATCATGGGGACTTCCTAGGGGTCCTAGTACCCCTTATCCTATGTTAGGACCCTATGGAAGTCCCCATGACCCCTATGGACACATTAGAACACTCAAGTGTGTCCTAAGGGGTCCTACGACCCCTTCAGACACACTTGAGCATTCAAATGTGTCAAAAGGGGTCATGGGGACTTCCTAGGGGTCCTAGTACACCTTATCATGTGTTAGGACCCCTAGGAGGTCCCCATGACCCCTTTAGACACATTAGAATGCTCAAGTGTGTCCTAAGGGGTCCTACGATCCCTTCAGACACACTTGTGCATTGAAATGTGTCAAAAGGGTTCATGGGGACTTCCTAGGGATCCTAGTACGCCTTATCATGCATTAGGACCCCTAGGAAGTCCTCTTGACCCCTATGGACACATTGGAATGCTCAAGTGTGTCTTAACGGGTCCTACGACCCCTTCAAACACACTTGACCATCCAAATGTGTCAAAAGGGGTCATGGGGACTTCCCAAGGGTCCTATTACACTTTATCACATGTTAGGACCCCTAGGAAGTCCCCATGGCCCCTATGTACACATTGGAACCCTCAAGTGTGTCATAAGGGGTCCTACGATGCCTTCATAAACACTTGAGCATTTAAGTCTATCAAAAGGGGTCATGGGGACTTCCTAGGGGTCCTATTATGCCTTATCACGTGTTAGGACACCTAGGAAGTCCTCATGACCCCTATGGACACATTGGAATGCTCAAGTGTGTCTGAAGGGGTCTTGTGACCCCTTCAGACATGCTTGACAATTCAAATGTGTCAAAAGGGGTCATGGGGACTTCCTAAGGGTCCTAGTACCCCTTATCACGTGTTAGGACCCCTAGGAAGTCCACATGACCCCTATGGACACATTGGAACCCTCAAGTCTATCTTAAGGGGTTCTACGACCCTTTTGGACACACTTGAGCATTCAAATGTGTCAAAAGGGGTCATGGGGACTTCCTAGGGGTCCTAGTATGCCTTATCACATGTAAGGACCCCTAGGAAGTCCCCATGACCCCTATGGACACATTGGAACCCTCAAGTGTGTCCTAAGGGGTCCTACGACCCCTTCAGACACACTTGAGCATTTAAATTATTCAAAAGGGGTCATGGGGACTTCCTAGGGGCCCTAGTACACCTTATCATGTGTTCGGACCCCTAGCAAGTCCCCATGACCCCTATTGACATATTGGAACCCTCAAGTGTGTCCTAAGGGGTCCTACAACCCCTTCGAACACACTTGAGTGTTCAAATGTGTCAAAAGGAGTCATAGGGACTTCCTAGGAGTCCTAGTACACCTTATCACATGTTAGGACACCTAGGAAGTCCCCATGACTTCTTTAGACACATTGGAATGTTCAAGTGTGACCTAAGGGGTCCTACGACCCCTTCAGACACACTTGAGTGTTTAAATGTGTCAAAAGGGGTCATGAGGACTTCCTAGGGGTCCTAGTATGCCTTATCACATGTTAGGGCCCCTAAGAAGTCCTCATGACCCCTATGGACACATTGGAATGCTCAAGTGTGTCCTAAGAGGTCGTACGACCCCTTGGGACACACTTGAGGGTTCCAATTTGTCAAAAGGGGTCATGAGGACTTCCTAGGGGTCCTAGTATGCCTTATCGCATGTTAGGACCCCTAGGAAGTCTCCATGATCCCTTTTGACACATTTGAATGCTGAAGTGTTTCTGAAGGGGTCCTTCGGACACACTTGAGTGTTCAAATGTGTCAAAAGGGATAATGGGGACTTCCTAGGGGTCCTAGTATGCCTTATCACGCGTTAGGACCCCTAGGAAGTCCCTATGACCCCTTTTGACACATTTGAACCCTCAAGTGTGTCCTAAGGGGTCCTACGACCCCTTAGGACACACTTGAGGGTTCTAATGTGTCAAAAGGGGTCATGAGGACTTCCTAGGGGTCCTAGTATTCCTTATCACATGTTAGGACCCCTTGGAAGTCCCCATGACCCCTTTTGACACATTGGAATGCCACTATTAGTTTCTAGAATAGATGATGAGTGTACAGTGGTTCTACATCTGTGTGAAATTTCTTTTTGAGAGTTAAAAAATCAATTGATTGTATTCAATCAAGGGGAAGTCTATTGACATCTACTTATTTAGTATAGTTAGATTGCCAAAATTACAAGGAGTCTGTAGAAAAATCCTGTGCTAGATACTTTCAAGAGGACTTGGGTTGAAACTGTCTTTCATCAAATCAACTATGCAGGTATTTTTTCGAATACATTATATATAATATATACATTAGTATATATATTATATACTTTAATATATAATACATTATATATATTATATACATTAGTATATAATACATTAGTATATATATAAATATATTATATACATTAGTATATATATAATATACATTATATATATGTTATATACCTCTTTTTATATATAAAGTTCAATTTTTTCATTTACTCCTGCCATTTTTTCATGTAACTGGAAATATCGGGTACCCGATAAAATTGGGTACTCAATTATTGACTGGTGTAACTTTGACCAAAATATTCCCTGTCCCTACAGACTAGAGAAGCATGGGATTTCAGACTTTTTTCACGGGTTGTAGGAAAAAAAGTGATTTGGGGCCCATTTTTTGTTTTTTGTCAACTTGTGGTCTCACCATGGGAAGTAGCAGTCATCGAAAGGCTAAATGGAAGAGGAAGGGGACAGATGAAGAAATTCAAGCATATAGGGAAAAAGATAGGGAAAATCATCGAAGAAGGAGAGAAGGTATGTTAAACATTAATCAAGGTGACCTTGTAAATGTAGTTGCAAGTGAAGAGGATGTTGAATTTGAAAATAATATGGAAATTAATTTTGTGAATAACAATGTATGGAGTGAAGATGAAAATGTAGAGATAGAGAATGAAAATGTAGACTTGGTGAATGAAAACACAGATTTGGGGAATGAAAATGAATGGATTAAAGATGAAAATGTATAGATGGAGATTGAGAATGTAGACTTGGGGAATGAAAATGTTGCACAAGAACCACATGAATGTTACACATCTCCAAATTATATGCAAAATGAAGTTTGTTGCAATAAAAATAATCAATCTTCAAATTCGGGGCTTGAAAGAGAACCTAAATGGTTAATTGAAATTGAGGAGAACATTATGAATAATTGGGAAGGAAAGAGGTCACATAGAACAATTAGGTTGTGGGCTTCAAGACTTTATGATCAATTTTTTGGAAACAAGACATTGGTTGAGCAATGTCAAATTTTTGTACTTTTGTTAAAGATGGAAAAGATGAGACCTGTGCTTGTGAAATTAAAGATTCGTGTGAACAATAAAATGGAGATAAATGCCATTGTTGTGAAGAATCTTTTCAATGCTCTCAATAGAATTGGGAAGACTAGCAAAGAAAAAGACAAGAGAGTTTCTCGGAGAGTTATTACAACCTCCTTAGTGAGTCATGAATTGAGAAAGGCTCGTTTGATGAGACAAACTTGTGTAGACTTCAATATAGACTGTAAAATTTTGTGTAGAGCACTTGCAAGAAGAGAAAGACTTGATGATCTGCTTCAAATTGATCCATGGGCTTATGGTGGGAGACTTCCACATTTTGATAAGAAGCTAACAGATGTTGTCAAGGATGAAATTCAACAATTTTGGGATGCTAACTCAAGAGTGTCACCAAATGCAAAGGATGTCTTGAAGTTGAGAGTTGGCAATCGAGACTGCACTCCACATCCTAAACATTATGTGGAGGTAAGTCAAACAATTTTGTATAAAAAATTTTGTGAGACACATCCAACATTGAAAATATCACAAAGGTATTTTGAATCTGTGAAGCCATTTTATTGTGTACCCCTTAAGATTTAGAATACATGTTGCAAATATCATGTTGAGTTTTCAATGCATCATGAATTATTATGGTCCATTCATTCTACTTTTCATACTAATGAAATGCTAGAGGATTGTGGGGTAAGTGGTATTCCCAAATCATCAAGAGACTTGCTAGATCAATTTTTATGTCATAGAGATGATGTTTGTTTATTTTATAAACAAGATTGCTTAAATGCCAAGTGCTCAGAATGTGGTGGCTTGTCCAAGTTTAGGACATGTTTTCATGAGGGGTTTGCAACACAATTTTGGAAAGACACTCATCCAAAACAAGGTATATGAAATAGTGAAATATACATTGAAGAGTGGAGGTGAAGGCTCTAGATGTGAGTTAGTTGCAAAAGAATACAATGTTGCTGATTTTATCTTAGATTTCAAGACAAATCTTTTTTACAAGTATGCAAGGTATAGTCACGGGTCTCAATGGTTGGATAAAAAATTCAGGATGTGTAAGGACACTTTCCCCATTGGAACTATTATATCCATTGTAGACTTTGCAGAGAACTATACATTGCAGCCCCAAAATGAGACTCAATCTCAATATTACAATTCCATTCAAGTTGCTATTTTTGTACACATCACATATAGACATTACCCTGATAGCACAAAAGATGAGAGAAAGATAATTAGAGAGTACCATTTTTATATGAGTGATGATAAGTCTCACTCTCATGAGTTTGTTCAACATTGTTTCTAGAACTATTTTGACTTCTTGCAGGAAAATGGTATTGCTATGGATAGGCATCTCATTTGGTCAGATAATTGCACAAGTCAATTTAAGAATGCTAGAATGTTTTATTGGTTGAGTAGAATGCATGTGGAGAGAGGTGTACCTCATATTTGGAGTTTTTTTGAGTCAGGGCATGGGAAAGGGGAGCATGATGGAGCAGGTGTGTGTGTGAAGAGAGGTCTAGTTAAGGAGCAATTGAGGATTTCAGGTGTTGTACTTATTGATGATCATTCTATTGTTGATTGGTGTACTTTAGCATTGTCACAGGGAGAGAATCTTGATTCTATAGTGCATATATTATTTTGGTTGGTTGAGGAGGGAACTATAGGAGATAGATTGGATTGTCAAATAGTGAAAGACTCTTCAAAAATGCATTCATTCTGAAGCTCCAATAGTAGTACATGGACCATTTGGACACAAGAGTTGGCTTGTTTTTGCCCCATGTATTTTTAGTATGATTGGGATCATTGTGAGTCAAGTGAGTGGGTGGATACATGGGTTCCATAGTATCTAACTCCTTTATCTTTAATACTCTCTATAAGAAATGATGACATGGACACTTCAGCTGAGTATGACCATCTTTCAGATTTTCTGCAGCCAGGAGATGTTTTTGCATTGGTTGCACCGTAGAGGAATGATGAGAAGTCAGCTTATTGGTTAGCACATTGTGTATGAGGTAAACAAAAGCTTGTACAATCGATGAAAGATGGTTATGGGTTCAAATATCATACTGTTTCAGTTGTTGTTGCGAGAACATGGTTGCAAACATACATGATTAGAAAGAATAAAATTCCTGCATTTGAAGACTATGAGAAGCATAAAACTATTCTCATGTATTCACACCTTGTTATAGAAACAAATGTCAAGTTGTCAAAGCATCAAGGAAGACCAAAGACAAAAGAACTTTGGACTATTAGTACTACTGATCATGAAGAACTATGGGAGACCCTGAAGCAATGATGCAGGAGCATCTCGGGTCCTTGGCAATCCTGTGTCACCAAAAACATTTTGGAGTTTTGTTTGTGTTGCTTAGTTTTTTCTTTGACCGAGGTGGTTGGTATTTGGTCAGTTCCTTTGGTTACTGAGTGTGGTTGTTTCTCTCCTAGGCGGTTGGTTCTTTCACTGGCTCTCGACATTGCTTGTCTGCTGCTTGGTTATCTTGCTTACTAATGGGTCTAGTTTCATTTCTTGTTGTGGCCGACTTGTGCATTTATATTGGATCATGGATTTAATGTTTGTATCCATCATTGGGAAGTGTGTGGTCCCAAATTTGACCATTACTTCTAGTGATTGTGGATCTGAAGGCTGACACAGCTTGGTAGCTTCTTGTATAAATGTAGATGTTTGGTTGTAGTTTAGGGGGAGTTTTGTAGTAGTTTTGGGGATAGAAGATAGAAGACATTAGATTGGAGATTGGTAATAGATCCTCACATGTTTGAGGACTTTTGTAATTCATTGGAATATCAGGTCATAACTGGGAAGGCCTTACAGCCTGACATGTATGATTCCTATTGATGATAATATATGAAAGATCTGGCATTCTCCCTCTCACTCTTGTTGTTTGTTTCTTTTGCATGTGTGTTGTAGGCTTGGATCATTAGGGTGTGCCATCCTTTGGCCTCTCTTGTATCCTTTCCTTGCATCAGGTGGTATCAGAGTGAGGTTAGATCTTGATCTAATTCTACGGATCTAGGTTTGCAGGTTCCTCTTGAAGCCCTAGTTGATTGTTGTGGGGTAACAGATTGTGATATGACCTACAATTGTAGAGAGTTGTCAAGATGGTTCGTGGGAGGTGAGATGCAGATCTAGAATTGGTAGATATGCTAAGACAGATTGCTGCTAGGTTAGAAGCAGTGGAGACAGCCCAAAGAAGAGGCAGACATCTTGAAGATGTTAGTGATGATGAAATTGAAGAAGAATAGGCAAATGCAGAACCTACACCTGTTATGGATCAAGGTGAAGAAATATTTTTTAAGGCTTTGACAAGTTTGAAGTCAACACCACATTTCAATCCTCCTGAGTATGGTGGAAAGCTGTATTCTAATGAATTGGTGGACTAGATCACCGAGATGGAAAAGTATTTTAAATATGAAAACATTCCCGAGGATAAGAAGGTAAAGATTGCAAGCACAAAGTTGAAAAGTCATGCATCCTTATGGTGGGAACACCTACAATTGGATCGGAAGAGGAAAGGAAAGGAAAAAGTCAAGGTATGGAGTAAAATGGTCAATAAATTGAAAGGAAAGTTCTTACCCTATGATTATCAGATAAACCTAGTTCAGCAAATGCAAAGTTTGAAGCAGAAAGATAGCTTGGTAAAAGAGTATACTGAGGAATTCTAAAGATTAGATATTAGATCTGGACATGATGAAGATGATGTGGAAAGAATTGGCAGATACCTGAATGGTTTGAGAGTTTCCATCCAAGAGGAAATTAGTATGGTCAAGCTGGAGAATATTGAAGAGGCTTATCAATTTTCTTTGAAGGCTGAGGATAAATTGAACAAGAGACATGAACAGAGACATAAAGGTTGAGGTGGTATATTCCCTAGAGGAAGAGCTAGATCTAATGGTGAAAATGGTAGATCTGAACCTGAAAAGACAAATCTGGATAAAGGCAAGACTGAGTGGAAAGGTGAAAGTTCAAATAGAGGAAGAGGCAGTAACTACCAAGGTAGTTATGGCAGAGGAAGTTTCCAAGGAAATTTTTACAATTATGGAGAAGGACATAGATCTTTTGTATGTACACTAGCTAATAAGAAGGTTGGTAGTAGTAGAAATGTTTTGGTGCAAGAAGAGTCACCAAATGAACCTGAGAAAGAAAATAACTTGATGGTAAGGAGAGCACTATGGAATGAAAGCAAAAAGGAGATCTGGTAAGGAAAAGTTTGTTGAAGACCAGATGTAGATTTTCTGACAAACTTTGGAAGGTAATCATTAACAGTGGTAGCTCGAAGAACCTGGCACCTGAAGAGATGGTCACAAAATTGTACTTGGAAAGGTTGGTACATTTGAAACCCTATCAGATTTCATGGATCAAAGATGAGCATACACTCCTAGTAAGTGAACAATGTTATATGAATTTGAAGATTGGAAAGTACTATGATAAGGTGTTGCATGATATTATGTCTATGGATTGTTGTCATATTTTGTTGGGTAGACCTTGGCAATATGATAGACATGCTATATATGATGGGAGATTGCATAAGTATACTATTGTGGTCGATGGAAAGAAACAAATCTTGTTACCATTGATGGAAGAACCTGTTAGTAATGTTTGTACATCTATGAAAGTTTTTTTGATGGAAGGAAGGAAGTTGGTTAACTCTTTGAAGAGGAATGATGTATGTTTTGCTATGATTCCTAATAAGATGAGTAAGAAAATAGAGGATAATGTCCTTGAGGAGATTGATAAGTTACTCACCGAGTACAGTGATATCATTTCTGATAATGTATCTGATGGTTTGCCACTAAAAATAAGCATTGATCACTATATGTATCTAATCCCTGGAGCTATTTTACCAAATAAGGCACCTCATTAGTTGACACCTACCGAGAATTAGGAATTGAACCGATAAATTCAAGAGTTGCTGGAGAAAGGTTTGATTAGAGAAAGTTTGAGTCCTTGTGTAGTACTTATTGTATTGGCATCAAAAAAGAATGGAGAATGGAGAATGTGTACTGATTCCAGAGAAATCAACAAGATAATAGTGAAGTATAGTTTTCCTATACTGAGAATGGATGACATAATGGATAGTTTGACTGGAGCAAAGTATTTCACAAAGATTGATTTGAAAAGTGGGTATCATCATATCACAATTAGAGAAGGTGATGAATTGAAGACTACTTTCAAGACAAAAGAAGGTTTGTATGAGTGGTTGGTTATGCCCTTTGGTTTAACTAATGCACTGAGTACTTTTATGAGGTTGATGAATGAAGTTTTGAAGAAATTCTTGGGTAAGTTTGTGATTGTATATCTTGATGATATTCTGATATTCAGTAAGACCAGAGAAGAACATTTTTTGCATGTTAGACAAGTTTTGTAGAGATTGAAAGAGGAAAAGTTGCTGATAAATTTGAAAAAGTGTTCATTCATGAAGCAATAGATTGTGTATTTGGGATTTTTTATTTCAGCTGCTGGTTTAAAGATGGATCCTGAAAAGGTTGAAGCTATTTTGAATTGGCCTACACCTATGAATGCTACTGAGGTAAGATCATTTCATGGTTTGGCAAGTTTTTGCCAAAAGTTCATAAGGAATTTCAATTCAATTTGTAATGCTATGACTGAGACTATGAGACACTAGTACAAAAATAGCAATATATGACCAAATAAACTACTAAAAATTGTAGATAAATGACCAAATTTGGTCACGTGACCACTGGTAGTTTATTGCCAATCATTTATCTCGTGACCCAATTTATGACTAAACTATTTTAGTCATTTATTTGGTCATTGATTTGGTCATATATTTAGTCATTTATTTGGTCATTTGGTAGTTTATTTAGTCATTTATTTGGTCATTTATTTGGTCATTTATTTAGTCATTTATTTGGTCATTTATTTAGTCGTATATTTAGTCATTAATTTAGTCATATATTTAGTCATATTAGGGCAAGATGGAATTGAACCATCATCCTCCTACTTGTAAAGTAGGTGCTCTTCCATTAAGCTAGTACCCTTTAAAAAATAATCATACCATGTATACTAGTACTTTCCACTAATCATGGCAATATAAATATTTAGGTTAGATTGCAAAGATGAGAAAACAAGTATGAAATGTAATACTTTTATTGTCCAACCCAAAAATATTTTATACATGGCGATATAAAAATGAATTTATTTATTAATTCAATGCAATTCAATTGATTTCTAAAAGGGCTTGATGATCTAATTATTTGATTTCAATCTTTAATTAAAATCAAATGCATAGCTAGAATCCAAACTAGCTATTAATCAACACTTATCTGTACCACTCTAAGATAAAGACTAATTCAATAGATTGTTGGTCTCTACCACTGCCTCATATATACTTGAATTAGTGAATTATTTCCTTTTCATCATCCATGCTTAAGATTTTACTCCAAATTTTCATATACAATATATTATCTTTAATTATGTTTACATCTTCACTAAATTTATACCTTATGTTGACTTTAGCACTACACTTAACCAATACAGTAGAGATGCAGTGCAGAATGTATTGAAATCCTTTGGTCTCTAACATCATCTCTCAAAAAAATAACCTCCTACCATAAAATCTTGTTGAATAGTGTTATTCCTCATCTCATAAATGGATGACTTTGATAAAGGAGTAATAGATCTAATAGAAAGGGGTTTCAAATGAAAAAAAAAAGACTAGAAAACATGTGGTTGTTCTGGTTCACATTATCGTATTGCTTTCTTGGTACAACAAATTAATTCAGTGAATGGGTATAAATGGGTTTTCTTGTATTTATTTTATTTCATTTTTTGCATTTATAATAGATTATGTCATTGTGATGCTGAAAACAATATAATCTAAGGGCTCGTTTGGGTGCTGGAATTAGACTGGATATTCCAAGATTAGATTTTTCGATAATGTCAATTCCATGTTTGTGTCCATCCAGAAAATTGGAATTGGAATTTCAAAATTCCAATTTTGCCTCCAAAATGGGCATTTCATCTTCCACTCAAATAGGTGGAATTGGAATTTCAAATTCCAATTCCAATTTTTATAAAACCAAATTTAATATTTTGTGGGATCCGTGACTATAAGGATGTATATATATACATGTGTGTATATACATGTGTATATACACACACATGTGTGTATATATACACAAATGTGTGTATATGTATATACACACATGTGTGTATTTGTGTATATATATACATGTGTGTATATGTGTATACATGTGTGTATATACACACATGTGTATATATATACACGTGTATATATATAAACACACGTGTGTGTATATGTGTGTGTATACACACATGTGTGTATATATACATGTGTGCATGTGTATACATGTATGTATATACACACACATATGTATGTGTATATATATACATGTGTGAATGTGTATATATACATGCATGTATGTTTGTGTATATACAAACATATACACACCATATTTAAAGAAATTAAAATAAAGAATTAAAATTCCTTATGCATCTTCTTAGTCATCTTCCGAGTGAACCAAACGGGTCAGCCCATATTCTGGAAATCATTTTCAGGATTTGTATCTTCCAGAATTGCAACATCTTCTAGAATTGACTGGAATTGGCATTTGGTATTCCAGCACCCAAACGGGCCCTATGACAACACCTGTTAATTTTTTCAACTTGAACAATTTTGAATTTTTATTCTTATTCCTAGCCTTAACGACTAAAAAATAGATAATGAACTAAATTTCAAAAGGAGTCTAAGAGCCCATATGAAACTCAAATCTTTCCAGCTAGATTTAAAATCTGTTGGAAAACTATTATAGATAACATAGTATAATTATCACCCAACAAAACTAGGATATCTTTCACTTTATGTCATTATTCACTAATAGCAACAAGCTTCAATTATATAATTATTACAAAATTTGTTAGTTGTATTTAATATTCATACTAAAGAACTTAAAGGAAGGATATTTTCATAAATGTAAGTGTTTGGTTGTATCATAAGCTACTATGAATAACACAACAGGTTTCAAGCCACTGCTAAACTATTCAAATTAAAATTACAAATTATCTGGAATTGTCTTATGTAGACATCCATAGTTGAGGCATGAACATTCTCTAAACCTACCATTTCTATCCCAATAGCCTTTATTAAATCTCATTTATTATCTACCTTGCTTTTGCAGCTTGACTTCACCTCCCAAGCCTAGCACAATATTAGATCTTTGTAGACACTGTACTAGATCTACATTTGAAGGTCATATTCTAGTCATTTATGAACCCATATGGACCAAATATAGAAATGTACACAACAAAACATAAATTCTACATGTTGACCTTGTGAACTACAAGGGCCAAATAACCATAACCATGAATACTAGCAATAACTTAGTTGCTACTTTCCTGCCCCCCTCATTGTTGAGTCTAGCAATATGAATAATCAACTTCTCTATAAAGAATAAAATACAATAAGAAAGAAGGGATCCAAAATTTTCTATTTCCCTAATCGTAAAAAGTACCATAAAAAATGTGTCATGCATTTGTAACAAACACAAGCTAACTCTTGGCCTAACCATTTCTCAATTGATAGATTTTGATTGCAGCTACTCAGTTGGCTCCTTTGGTGCAATTGTAACTAGTTAACATGTCAAGAAATGCCACCCATGCATCGATAATAGTGAACACGAAAGTCTTAAAAAATAGAGAACTAAATCACTGATTAATGTCCATCCCAGGAAGACTCAAGTATACTATATTTTTTCTAACTTGTAGTTAGAAAGCCCTTGTTCTGGGAAAAGCTCATTTCAAGAAAGTTTTCTTATTGCATTCTAAATCTTTCATGCCAACTTTCCATTAGCACCAATTGTTACATCTAATCAAGAAGCACAAAATATAGTGCCTAATATACAGAGATGGCGCTATAAGATTTTTAATACTTGCACTTTGATAGTTCTTTATAAATTGCAATGGACCTCACCTTTAGAAAACATAGGTATTGGTCTTAGAAAAATATGATTATGGTATGTGTAAAATGGAGAGAGTTGTTTTTTAGTATCACGTAACAATGGTCATCATATTCAATGTCATGTTGAGATTTTTATCTTACCATTTTGAAATATTGAACTTGATATAGATCTTGAGTAAGGTTTTGTTGTTAATTAGTTCAATTTCAAATTTTGAAGAATGCAAGTCAAAGGCACCAAGCTCTCCTGAAGAGGACTCCTTGCAGCCTTTTCTATAGAAAGGAGACTTTCTCATACAACTCTGCATCTAGATATATGTAAGATGGCTTCAAGTGTATTATTTCATCTTATGACTATTAAGTAGTTACACGTAAATCCTTGACATATGAATCTTAAAATTGGGCATGAATTTAAGTTCAACATGGTTATGGTGTATGGACATTATAGAATATAGAGTCCTTAGCATTAATTTTTAAATGATTCCCCAAGCCATGCTTTCAGGGTTGAACATAAAGATTTTTTATCAAGGCATATTTATGAAATGCTTGACCATGTACAAGATGTATGAATTCATGTTTTCCCTATTCATAGTGGCCTCTAGTTATGCATGATTTTTATCTATATATGCTAATTGTGATGATTCTTACACAGTTCTCTCTTAAATCTTATCACTATTATCACCTTAAGATCTTCAATGAACTAGCACCTTCTAGATGCCTTGAGTGATTTCTATGCATTGCATCATCAAAAGGATACTCAAATATTAGTGTCCAATCTGCTAGGATAGACATTTTTATCTGCTAACTTTCATATAGCAGTCTTGCCCAAATAGTGCAACAATGTATGCAAACAGTTGCTATTTCACCAATCCATTTGACACCCAATATTGGAAATTATTTAAAACATTTTGCAAAACATGGAATGCTCTGCCTTCAACCAATAACCATGTTAAGGAACTCACACTTTCGGTTGGCATTCAAAATACATGATTAAAAATAGTGTCTGTCCTATATTCTCTGTGACAGGACATTGACACAAAAAATACTTAAAACTCTATTCTTTAGCAACCTCCATGTTTTATAAAAACTCCTACTATCTATCATAAACGGTTCCAACCCCTTTTTCAACATAAATAGTTTTATGTTTCAATAAACAAGTATCCAAAATACTTATTGTCATGTTGTTATTAGTCAAAGCACTATGGCAGTGATCTTAGGATCTTCATGTAACACCATCAAACCAACAGAATGACTGTGTATGAGAAATATTGTGTAGGTTTATAATTATTTGTCTCCTTAAACAATATTAGGCCAGCTTTTAATTAGAAAAATGGTAGCTAGGGTAGGAAGGAAAACTCTGTGTTCAAAGAGAGATCCCATTTTATTCTTGCCCTTGAGGTAACAAGTTTTTAGGTATTGCAATATTTGTCTTGTGTTCTAGTAATATAACATGAAGGCAATAGTTTCTTGAGAACTACTTCAAAATCAAATGAATTAATGATGACCATAAATGAAACTAACAATTGGAGTGTCCCCAATGAAAGCTTTCAGAGGGCCCTATAAATTTCCCCAAAGTTGTAGGTTCAACTCAAGAAACATTTCTAGTAGTTTAATCATTATCATTCCCTATTCAATTGTATTAGAATATCAGATACTACACTTATAGGTTGATCTCTGGCATTAATGTGTTTTAGATGTGGAGCAACAATTTAAAGAATCTGGATTCAATTAAATTGTCAATCTGAAAGTCTTGTCATTTGACTATATTAATAAAATCAGCATTTCAACAGGAAAAGCATAGTTCAACCTTAGAAGAGAATCCAAAGGGTCTTCACCACTCAAAATTGGAGCAACCCCAAGAGCAGCAGCGTCCCAAACAAGAAAGGCTGCTAAAGGCACCATACTTCCAAAAATGATGGAAGTCTTGATGCAGGATATGTCCCCGCCTAAGTATGCACAGAGCACTGCAAAGAATAGCTACTCTGGTAAATTAATCTGGCATTTATATATTTTTAGTTTATTTCTATATGAAACTAGGTTCTTCTTTATAAGAGTTCTCTTGACAAGTCATGTATCCTCCCTTCTCAGTAATTGTGTTTGTGTAATACCTGGAATGCAAATGTGTTTTGTATAATACCTGGAACCGTAATGTATTTTCATAATACCTAGAATCAAATTGTGTTTATGTAATACCTAGAATTAGATCATGATAGACAAGAGAGAATAGAATCACAGGAACTGTCTATGGCACTCGGTCCCAGTCCATGTGCTTGATCCCTGACCAACCTCCATTTAGTGGTGTTGCTGCCACAATAAATAGAAATAGACCTGTTCAAAATGATCCATAGATCAGATAACTGAATATCAATTGTTGATGAGAGACTAACAATATTGAGATGCAGAAAATGACATATCAGTTATAGAAGCTCAAGTTCCCCTCATAGGAGATGATATGAAAGCTCACCCATCAAGCAAGCTGTAAGTAACTAGTTCACCTTATCTGTAACCTTGGTGCCACCAACCAAGACAAGGATTCCAAATAGACATGAAAATAATTGCCCTGCTATTGAAGCAGGTATTTGAATTATGTAAGAGAGAACCTCACCGGACTTTGATATATACGCAACCATTATTGTATAAGACAAAAAAATGTAATTGATCATTGAGACATATCCACCCCATTTCCCCAATGTTTGTTCTACCATATTGCGTAAGGAGATTACTACTGACATGACCTTCTCAGGTTGACTTGGATCTTGTTGTCTCAGCAAAGCTACATTTAGTTCTGCTAGAAGAAGAGCTTCAAGCACTAAAAACCCCCAGAAAATTATCAGAGACTGCAGAAGGTATAAATCCCTAAAGCAGGAGAAGGTGACAGGAATTCATTATATGTTAATTTGCAATAAATTAAGGGAATGAAGAAAATATATATATTATTTTTCTTATATTTCATTGATCATAGTACACATCATATTCTGTTCTGAATACAACAGTAAAAAAATTTAAATTGACACCACATATTTTAATAGTCATAAGGATTCAATGTTACAGGAAATCCTTGCATTTATTTCTTAGACATGTGTTGAACAAAGAGAACTTCCTTGCCACTTCAGTGTAAAGCAGTGCCTCAATGAGGAACAACCAAACAAATACCAATGTTGAATTCATTGAAGAAGATGCAAACTCTGTGTAGCTTGGCTTGAAGAATGATCTAAATGACTAAAAAAACACAATCTTGAGAGCTGATTTATTCTCATGATTAGATCTAATGAATGTTAAATGCACTTCTACAAAGATAATTTAACAAATTTAAATCTTTTAAAAAATTACATCTTAATTTCTTCATAAGAATGAAATGTTGTCTTTCACTCTTTTAATTAACATACAGCAGGAGCAGTACGTGCAAGAAGAGTAAGAATTCCAGATCTGATGCTTGTTCCTGTAATAAGTGATATTGCACCTATTAATGTTCCTTGTTTATTTCATCCAGTGAACTAGTCAGTCAAGTCATCATCACAAACAAAGGTCTTGGTGGATAGGACTTCTTCCAGAACCTCTTGAACAGGGATATGTGACCCATCTCCTAACCCAGACTCTTTATCAGACCTCCCAAATGATTCACTGCAAGCAATTTATCGTTAGAAATGTAAAAATAAAATTGTGTATCAATTTCTCTTTCATGTGGTGCTTAAAAATTAAGTACATGCAAAAAAAGAAACAAATGAATTTGGGATGGTAATAGGAAAACTACTTGAGCACACTATTGTCATCCTAATCTGTTTCATAGTTTCCTTCTTAGGAACAGTAGCATATTTTTCCCTCTAACTATTAAGAAATTATTATCTCTATCTTTCCTTGTAATCATCAAGGAACCCTACTGTACAAGAAATTCATAAAGCAATGGACTTTGGTCAGTCCCTCCTTCCTCTCTCACTCTGATTTTTCATTATTACAAACATCTTTCTGTAGCAGTGCAAACATAATCATTCGTGTTGAATTAGAAGCACAAGAAACATTTATTCTTATACAATGCAAGAACCTCCTTTGTTTTTTCGCTTCCAATGATCTTTTGAATTAGTAATTGGGAAAGAAGGATGTTATATTTATCAATATACTAGTTGGAAATAACACCAAATATATAAGTTCAATCGTACTCTCGAATCTATGCATATGATTGAAGCCAATATTCCTAAAGATATAGAGGGTACCTTAGATTTTGTTTCATGCCAAGCAGATTATTGTTCTCTTTCAAATTTTCTTGTGTACTATTATCCTTTCCTTTATCTAGCATGGAGATAATGAAGTGAAAAAAGGAATGTTTTCCATGGCAACCCTGCACCTGAAGTGTCAAAATGAACAATTCATTTTAGGGTCATAAAGAAATATGTAAAAACTAAAAAAATAAATAAAACATCAAGAACAAAAAATTGTTTACATGCACACATATTCATACACTATATTCTATCCCTATAGATGTATTAATAAGAGCATAATAATTAATTGTCTTATCATTAGTGGGTGTTGTTGTTAGGTGCAAAGTTTTGCATTTGAATTAGCAGGACTCTTTTGAATCTTGCCTTGGGGAAACTGGATATAACATCTCCAAGGCTAGCGCAAAGAGAATGATATCTAGTGATCAGGGGTTTAGAGTGGAGGACATTCAATTAATGTGCCGAGAGTTTGTGCCAGCATTACAGGAAGCTTCTATTGCAATAGATCATAGTGCAAGTTTATGCACCAATGCAATCCTAATATTGCTTCTATCCTTGTTGATAAGTTCAGTTGAGATTTATATTTAAATGTGAGGGCCAGAAGGGAAATGTCATATTTCTTCCTACAGAAGTATTTTTACTACTGCTCACTTATGGATGTAAGTGTTGCAATTGGAATTTGGCTACCATATTAGAGTGACAAAAATCATAATCATAACATTTATCCTAGCATCTTCGCAAGTTTTTCAAGGTAGTCAATGTCTTTCCCTTCAGAACAACAGAATCATGTATCCCAACTTGTCTACTACACAAAGCTTTGATAAAGAAAGAGTGAATGGTATTGAACATGTATATTGCACAAGATTGGCACTGAAAGAAGAAAAATATGATTCCCAATCAACTCTCTATGTAGAAAATTCTTGAATGTGTACACTGAAGACTTGCATGTTTTCTGACAGAAATACATACATGAAGGATGCACAAAACATAAAAGGGCATCTTTGAAAACATACAAGGATGAAAATAAAACTAGGTAGTTGTTTTCCTGAATTGGTCTACTGACATAGTGAGTCTTCATGAGACAATAGGTGCATCCAGATAGCACCACAATTTGAAATTGTAAATCCCTCAATTTTTGGTGAACACCCTTCTTGAATAAAAAACAATCCTACATCATAATAATCATTATAAGTGACCAGTAGAAAAAGAACAAAAGACTGTAATTCTTGAGTAGTGGATTCTAGAATCCACACTAGGAAGGCAGTTAGTAAGGTCCCAGCATTACCCAGACAAATGAATTTCCAATCAAATACCTTGCATAGAATGCTAGTATCTGATTAACAATTCCAAGAAAACATGTAGACAATCCAAATTTTGTAGGAAGCAGCAGGAACCAGAGTCAACAGTTCCTATGGAAATTGTGGCTCTTGATGTTGCTTGAGAGTTTTGACTTGGTTTGCAATAACCCTACATAATATGTACCATTGATCCACTTTCTCAACTACATATATTGGTATTACACCAGCATTTACAGGCTCTTTGATGAGAACACTTAGCAACTTGAGGGGAAACATTGAATGATGGAGAGTTGGTTCTAGCCATGAAAATAAACACCAAGACAAATACTCAAATGCACCATTGGAAAATTATGAAACTCTAGAACCTAGGAGTGTTCTCATTTTAATCTTTTATTCGATAACAATAGGAAAATATAGAACCCTACATCCATGACATGTGTATACCTAAGAGTCTCATGGAAGCCCTCATAGGATAAAGAAATGTTCAAAGGTAAATCCAATGGCTTCAACTATATGGAAGGGTTTGAGTGCACAAAGATAAATATAAGAAGAATACAAGAGGATGTATACCCATAGAAAGAATAAAAGGAGCTCGAAACCCCGTGAAACCCTTGTTCAAAGAGAAAATATATATGAAAAGGGTTTTATCATACAAAAGCTAAAGTACAAATGAAAAACCCCTATAATTTCCAGAATTGCAAAGAAGATACAAATATATATGCCTTATCTACTACAACCAACAATGTATTTCAAAAAACTTGTATCCATAGAAAAGGATATTTTTTCAAAACATATGCTCAAACAACACTGAAGAAGATAAATACTTGTAGAATTTGCAAAGTCTTTGGTGAGATCTTCAAGAAAATCCATCAGAAACCTTTGAAAAATTTGAGAGCCCTGATCCATGGTGGGCAAAGAGGAAAAAATCAACTGAAATGGAAAATGAAATGGAGTTTGACGCCATAGTGCCCGCCAAGAAATATAGTTTCTTTTGATTTTGTTTTAATTTTGTATAAAAATTATAATGTTGCGGGTGTGGTAATAATATGAAAGGCTTTTAAGCCTTATTATTATATTAATAATGATTTTTATTGTATTATATTAATATATATTAAGTCTATTGCTTAGTAGATATAAATATAAAATATGTCTTAATTTTCTATTTTTCTCAATTAAAGATGAATGTAATTATCACTTATCATATGATGTATTATAAATCACATGATAAGTGTTAATTTTAAAAAAATGCAAAAAGAAAATAGAAAAGAGGGGCTTTGGAGTTTTGGCCAGGAGTTTATATAGGCTCAAGAGGCAACTATTCTAAGTCTACTGTTCTTTATAATGTATCTCAATCAAGCTAAGTTTTCTAATGATTTAAGCTTGAATTCTGATTCTATTTTGTAACTTTCTTTTATAATTTGATAAAGGAGATCTTTTAATGTATCTTTGTAAGAATACGAGTGTCTCTATAGATTAGAATTATGCATTGGGGAATGAGTCACATTCATTGATTATAACTTGATCACTTCCAAGGTTGCAAAGGTATCTTTTAAATGCCTTGTATGGACATTGTATTTGTCATCTATGATTGATCTAGACAATTATAAAATCTCTTATGACATCTTTTGTGCATATAACAGTGTAGATTATAGCTATGGAGATGCATAGCTTAGTCTTTGTAACAAAAAATAGGTAACAGGTTTAAGGGTTAAATATTTCACCCGTGCAACCAAAATCTAATTTGATTTGAAGATCTAATATTAGATGCAAGTCAAATTTGTTTTTAGACATGAGATGAGAAACCAATTCGAAATAGTAAGCCATGACTAAAAATTTGTTTGATGAAAATATGCTCTCACAATAAAATGAATGAAATTGTGGAACCAAAAAGGGAAAACCCCTCAAACTATTTATTTATTCATTTTGCCTGATGACCAAATTGGTCATTTATGTAGTCATTTTACCCGATGACCAAATTGGTCATTTATTTAGTCATTTTAGTAGTGATTTTACCCGATGACCAAATTGGTCATTTATTTAGTCATTTATTTGCCAAATATGATTAGTTTTGGTCATGTGACTAAAAATTTTAGTCACGTAACTAAAACTTTTAATCACTTAGTCATTTATTTGCCAAATTCTACTAGTGAGAGGTGACAAAAGAGAATTCAAGTGGATACATGGAGCTGATAGAATTTTTGACCCTAAAAAAGAAGGTTGTTGAATTACCTATTTTCACATTACCTGATTTCAGTAAAGTATTTCAAGTAGAATGTGATGCAAGTGGAAGTGCAATTGGAGCTATGTTGAGTCAAGAAGGTAAACTTGTTGCTTTCTTTAGTGAAAAGTTGAATGATGCTAGAAGGAAATATTCTGTGTATGATCAAGAATTCTATGCTATTGTTCAAGCACTGAAGAAATGGAGAGATTATTTGATACCGAGTGAATTTGTGTTGTATACTAATCATAAGGCTTTACAATATTTGGGTAGTCAGAATAAGTTGAATCAGAGACATATGAAATGGGTTGAGTATTTGCAGAGTTACACATTTGTGATAAAGCATAAGAGTGGAGTCACTAACCGAGTTTTTGATGCATTGAGTACAAGATCTTTGATGACCGAGATGAACATTGAAGTTCTTGGTTTTGATGAGATGAAAGGTTTGTATGGAAATGACCCTGATTTTTCTGAGCCATGGAGAAAGTGTAGAGCACCTGTTCAAGATCAACAAGATACTAAATGGGATGAATATTTTATTTAGGAAGGTATTTTGTTTAAAGGTATTCAGTTGTGTATACTGAGAGGAGTAATGAGAACTAATCTAATAAAAAAGAAACATAGTAGTGGTTTTGGTGGACATTTTGGTATTGATAAAACATGGAATTTGCTTAAGGAGAAATACTATTGGCCGCAGTTGTATAGAGATGTTTAGAAATTTGTGAAAAGTTGTGGAATTTGTCAAGTTGCAAAAGGAGTAAGTCAGAATACTGGATTGTATACATGGATTGTTGTTCCTGAGAAACCTTGGATTGATATCAGTATGGACTTTGTTCTTGGCTTACCGAAGATAGTAAGAGGTAATGATTCAATATTTGTTGTTGTGGATAGATTTTCTAAGATGGCACATTTTATACCATGTAAAAAGACATCATATGCAGTACATGTAGCAGATCTTTTCTTTAAGGAAATTGTAAGATTGCATGGATTATCGAGGAGTATTATCTTTGACCGAGATAGTAAATTTGTTGGTTATTTTTGGAAAACACTTTGGAAGAAATTTGGCACTCAGTTGAAATATAGTTCTACATTTCAGCCACAAACCGATGGACAGGCTGAAGTTGTGAACATAAGTTTGGGAAATCTTTTGAGATGTTTAGTTGGAGACACACCAAGTAATTGGGATTCTATGTTGGTACAAGCAGAGTTTGTATACAATAATTCAATGAATAGGAGTACTGGAAAAACACCATTTAAGATTGTGAATGGTACATAACCGAGAGGAATATCTAATTTGAGAGACATTGCTGATGAGATTAAGAAAAGTGTTGAAGGAGTAAAGTTTGTTGAGTACATGAAAACATTGCATGAAGATGTGAAGTTGAAGCTGGAAGACAGTAATCAGAAATACAAAGACAGAGCTGATAGATCAAGGAGACATAATACTTTTGATGTTAGTGATGAAGTGATGGTTCATTTTAAGAAAGGCTGATTTCCTATTGGAACATATGGGAAGCTGAAGATGAAGAAGTTCAGACCTTGCAAGATTTTGAAGAAATTTGATAGTGGAAATGCATATGAGATTGAGTTACCTGATGACTTGAACATATCACCGATTTTCAATATTTCTGATTTGTATGAGTATCATGAACCCAGTGAAGAAGTGACAGTACCGACAAAATATCCTAAGAAGCAGAATGATGAAGTTGAATAGATTTTGAAGGAAAGAGTTGGCAAAAGCACAAGAGAAAAACAATATATGGAATATCTGGTTAAGTGGAAGAATAGACCAATGGAAGATAGTTCATGGATCTCACAGTCTGAGTTGGATGTAGCTCAGACTAGGCATACCAAATGATTCAGAGAATCATTTCAAAATAACTCCAGGTGTCTGATGTAGGAGCATCTCAGGTCCTTGGCAATCCTTTGTCACCAAAAACATTTTGGATTTTTGTCTATGTTTCTCGATTTCTACTTTGACCAAGTTGGTTGGTTCCTTTGGTTACCGAGTGTGGTCGGTTCTCTCCTGGATGGTCAGTTCTTTCACTGGCGCTCGATATTGCCTGTCTGCTGCTTGGTTATCTTTCTTACCGACGGGTCTAGTTTTATTTCCTGTTGTGGCTGACTTGTGCATTTATATTGGATCATAGATTTAATGTTTGTATCCATCATTAGGAAGCATGTGGTCCCATATTTGACTGTTACTTCCACTGATTGTGGATCTGAAGGCTGACTCAGCTTGGTAGATTATTGTATAAATGTAGATGTTTGGTTGTAGTTTAGGGGGAGTTTTGGAGTAGTTTTGGGGATAGAAGATAGAAGACATTAGATTGGAGATTGGTAATAGATCCTCTCATGTTTGAAGACTTCTATAATTCATTGTAATATTAGGCCATAATCAGGAAGGCCTTACAACCTGACATGTATGATTCTTATTAATGATAATATATGAAAGATCTGGCATTCTCCTTCTCACTCTTGTTGTTTGTTTCTTCCTCATTTGTGTTGCAGGCTTGGATCACTAGGGTGCACCATCCTTTGGCCCCTCTTGCATCCCTACCTTGCAT
Organism: Chamaecyparis obtusa; assembly: GCA_027943335.1. Classification (NCBI taxonomy): domain Eukaryota; kingdom Viridiplantae; phylum Streptophyta; class Pinopsida; order Cupressales; family Cupressaceae; genus Chamaecyparis; species Chamaecyparis obtusa. Next base: position 141,456 of record BSBK01006866.1, on the reverse strand, counting down.
CAAGCAAAGAGATGACCCTTCAAGAACACTTGACTAGGTAATAAGTTAACTTAGTGCATTATTTTCTAAGTTCGTTAAGCTTCATTTCAATACATTAATTTCACCTTTCTTAGATTGTATTTTGAGTCAATAAAATTGGTTTTGTATGTGGATTGTAACTTGTGTAGGAGCACTTATGAAGACACCTACGGTCACCATGGATCCAATCAAAGATAGAAGGACAAAATGATCCTTAATGGTTAATTGAGATCTTTTGAAGCCTATAATGGAAATTTTTAACAATCAATTTGATTTAAAAGTTAAATTTCCTAGAGGTCTTGATAAGGACTTATGACCAAAATCATGTATGGGTGGCCAATAGTGCCAACAAGGGATCTAAGTATACATTTTCTCAAAAAAAAGCAATGAAAACACATTATTTTTTATTATTTACTTATGTCATTTGCATGGTTTGAATTCTTACATGTTTGATTGTTGTTTCTAATGCTTTAAGGATATTATTTTTTATCATTTCAAACAATCTTTGATGCTTTGAAAGCTCATTTGAATCAGATGGATACATACATGATAGATGTAAATGATTCATTGTGCAGGGAGGATCAGTTGAAAGTAGCACTGTAGCGTATCTTTCAAACCGTCCATCCTAGCACCAAACCATCTACTCCATCGGCTCTAGTTGGCCAGGTAAACACTAGTGACAACCCCATTCTACCTATGGAGTCAATGGAATGCTCGCAACCATGCTCGACGCAAGTGACCTCAAGGTGCACTAAGCATGATTAGGCAATGATATTCTGATGTTCATATCTCAGACCTCGTGAGAGGTATCAAAAAAATGTTAAGGGCTATGGGATCATCATTTTGAGGTCTACAATAACCTCTCTTGGTTTTGGGTGATTCGACTTCGTTTGCATTTGGCAAGGCAATCTCAGTCGATGCCAAAAGTTGTAGTGAGGGTCAGTTGAAAGTAGCTCTGAAGTGTATCTTTCAAACCATCCATCCTAGCATCAAACCATCTACTCCATCAACTCTAGTTGGCCAGGTAAATGCTAGTGAAAACCCCATTCCATCCACGGAGTCACTAGAATGCTCGCGACTATGCTCGACCCAAGTGACCCCAAGGTGCACTAAGCATGATTGGGTAGTGATCTTCCGAGGCTCATATCTCGCACCTCATGAGAGTATCAAAATTTTTTTATGGGCTATGCGATCATGTTTCTGAGGTCTATAATAACCTCTCTTAGTTTTCAGTGATTTGACTTCATGTGCATTTAGAAAGGAAATCTTAGTCGATGCCAAAACTTGTAGTGAGGGTTAGTTGAAACTAGCTCAGTAGTGTATCTTTCAAACCATCCATCCTGGCATCAGACCATCTACTCCATTGGCTCCTATTGGCCAGGTAAATGCTAGTGACAACCTTGTTCTACCCACAGAGTCACTGGAATGCTCGCAACCACGCCTGACCCAAGTGACCCCAAGGTGCACTAAGCATGATTGGGCAGTGATCTTCCGAGGCTCGTATCTTGGACCTCATGAGAGGTATTAATAAACCATTAGGGGCTATGAGATTATGTTTCTAAGGTCTAAAATAACCTCTCTCAGTTTTCGGCAATTCGACTTCGTTTGCATTTGGCAAGGCGATCTCAGTCGATGCCAAAACTTGCAGTGAGGGTTAGTTGAAAGTAGCTTTGAAGTGTATCTTTGAAACCATCTATCCTGACATCAAATGGTCTACTCCATTGTCTCTTGTTGGTTGAGTAAATTCCAATGACAACCCTATTTTTCCCATGCAGTCACTGGAATGCTCGTGACCATGCTCTACCCAAGTGATCCCAAGGTGCACTAAGCACAATTGGGAAGTGATCTTCTGAGGCTAGTATCTTGGACCTTGTGAGAGGTATCTACAAACCATTAGGAGCTACAAGATCATGTTTTTGATGTCTATAATAACCTCTCTCGATTATGGGTGATTTGAATTCGTTTGCATTTGTCAAGGTGATCTCAGTCGATGCCAAAACTTGTAGTAAGGGTCAGTTGAAAGTAGCTCAGTAGTGTATCTTTCAACCATCCATCCTAGCATCAAACCATCTACTCCATCAATTCTAGTTGGCTGGGTAAATGCCAGTAACAACCTCATTCCACCCACGGAGTCACTGGAACGCTCACCACCACACTCAACCCAAGTGACCCTAAGGTACACTAAGTACAATTAGGCATTGATCTTATGAGGCTCATATCTTGGACCTTGTGATAGGTATTGACAAACTATCAAGGGATACCTGATCATTTTTCTAAGGTCTATAATAACCTCCCTTGGTTTTGCACGATTCGACTTTTTTTGCATTTGGTAAGCCAATCTCAGTTAATGCCAAAACTTTTAGTGAGGGTTAGTTGAAAGTAGCTCTGAAGTGTATCTTTCAAACCATCTATCCTAGCATCAAACCATCTACTCCATCATCTCTGGTTGGCTGGGTAAATGCTAGTGACAACCCTATTCTGCCCATGAAGTCACTGGAATGCTCGCGACCACGCTCGACCCAAGTGACCCCAAGGTGCAATAAGCATGATTGGGAAGCAATCTTTTGAGGCTCATATCTCAGACCTCATGAGAGGTATCAATAAACCATAAGAAGCTACAAGATTGTATTTCTAAGGTCTACAATAACCTCTCTCATTTTTGGGTGATTCAACTTCATTTGCATTTAGCAAGGAGATCTCAGTTGATGCCAAAACTTGTAGTGAGGGTTAGTTGAAAGTAGCTCCGCAGTGTATCTTTCAAACCATCTATCCTGACATCAAACCCTCTACTCCATTAGTTCTAGTTGGCTAGGTAAATGCCAGTGACAACCCCATTCCACCCACGGAGTCACTGGAATGCTTGCAACCATGCTTGACCCAAGTGACCCCAAGGTGCACTAAGCACGATTGGGAAATGATCTTCCGAGGCTCATATCTTTGACCTCTGAGAGGTATCAAAAAACTATTAGGGGCTATGGGATCATGTTTCTAAGGTCTATAATAACCTCTCTCAGTTTTGGGCGATTCGACTTCATTTGCATTTGGCAAGGCAATCTTAGTCGATGCCGAAACTTGCAGTGAGGGTTAGTTGAAAGTAGCTCAGTAGTGTATCTTTCAAACCATTCATCCTGGCATCAAACCATCTATTCCATCATCTCCGATTGGCTAGGTAAATGTTAATGAAAACCCCATTTCACCCACAGAGTCACTGGAATGCTCGCGACCATGCTCAACCCAAGTTACCCCAAGGTGCTCTAAGCATGATTGGACAATGATCTTACAAGGCTCATATCATGGACCTCGTGAGAGGTATCAAAAAACTATCAGGGGCTACGAGATCATTTTTTTGAGGTCTACAATAACCTCTCTTGGTTTTGGGTGATTCGACTTCATTTGCAATTGGCAAGGCGATCTCAGTCGATGCCAAAACTTGTAGTGAGGTTCAGTTGAAAGTAGCTCAATAGTGTATCTTTCAAACTGTTTGTCCTGGCATCAAACCATCTTCTCTGATTGGCCAGGTGAATTCCAGTGACAACCCCATTCTACCCAAGGAGTCATTGGAATGCTTGTGACCACTCTCGAGCCAAGTGACCCCAAGGTGCACTAAGCATGATTAGGCAACGATCTTTCGAGGCTCGTATCTTAGACCTCGTGAGAGGTATCAAAAAAAATGTCAGAGGCTATGGGATTGTGTTTTTGAGATCTACAATAACCTCTATTGGTTTTGGGCGATTCGACTTTGTTTGCATTTGGCAGGGCGATCTCAGTCAATGCCAAAACTTGCAGTGAGGGTTAGTTGAAAGTAGCTTAGCAGTGTATCTTTCAAACCATTTGTCCTGGCATTGAGCCATCTACTCCATCATCTCTAGTTGGCTGGGTAAACGCCTGTGAGAACCCCATTCTACCCACAGAGTCACTAGAACGCTTGCGACCACGCT